>JAANYP010004906.1:0-12860 GCA_020465985.1 Centrapalus pauciflorus | reverse complement strand
AAAAGTACAAATATCCATGCTGTAAAACTGCCACTACTCTGGAGGAGAAGGATCCCGACTGCGAACGAAACGCACGCGAAGACGAGGGCGGACCGGAGGACGCTGAGGCTCTGGGGACGGACTCCGTCGACGGGTATGAGAGCTGGAAGCACCAGGCTGAGAGGCAGGAGACTGAATAAATATATCTGTCTGAAATGGCTCAGACTCGGTAGGTGAACGGTGTGGAGAACGGTAAGGATGGGTAGTGGTGATAGTGGCGGGGGTAGGGACAATAGGGGTGTCAAATGGGAGGGTGGGGGGAAAAGAAGAAGAAGATGGCACAGAGAAAGGGGGAATGGAGGAAGGTGGTGGAGAAAATGGGCGAGGGCGGGGGCGGTGGGTGAGAAGAGGGGAAGAATAATCATAAACGTAAGAAGAAGACGGAATAAGGAAAAGTCGGGGAGGAGGTGGGGGAGGAAGGTGATGGGCTCTGGCATACTCGGAATCGATGAGGAAATGATGGCGATCCGCTATCTCAGCTGCGAGGCCAAAAAGGACACCGCGCTGAGTCAACGGAGTCGACACATCAATCATCATCGGGTAAACAACAGGGGGCATAGCGGAAACGGAAGGCTCAGGAGGGGAAGAAAGGGGAGGCTGGGAAGGTAAGGGGGAAGTGGAAACGGGAGGGGAAGTGGTAACGGAAGGTGGTGAAGCTACCGAGCCTGCCTGGGCAATCTCTGCCTCATCAGCCTGCGGCTCCATCTCATGCTCCTCGACGGCGTCGGGATTAACCCAACCCAGGAGACGTCGGCGATCGGCCGTCAGCATACCCATCGTCGCCAACGAGTCAGACCCAAAAATCATCCTCTGCGCCTCCGGAACAACTGTCAACCCCTGCTCGACAGCGGCATCAGCAAAAACACCCAAGCTACGCGCCAACCGCGTAATATAAACCCCTCCAGCCATCGGGCTCGATCTGACGCGACCTGCGGCTCCCACAAAAAACACAGCTAGCCAATAGGCAAACTGTATAGTACACTCTCGATCAAGAAGTCGGCTGAGCATCATCAGATCTCGGTGGGAAACTGTGCCAGGCTCCTTCCTGCACGCGATGCTGGAAGCAATGATCCGAAAAACGATCCGAAGCAACGGGTCACGAAAGGCAGTAGCCTTCGAGCTGTGCGAATTGTACACACCCGAAGCGACGGTCGTCCAAAAACCGGCCTCAGAAAAACCCTCTGCGGGACCACGCACGGCAGTACGAAACGCTGGGTCGCTGACCTCGTCTGTAGTGTATAGCCCTGAAAGAACGCCGAACTCTCGAAGAGACATACGACGCTCGACGCCACCTAGGCGAAAGCTGATCGAGGTAGCCTCATAATCAGAGCTCGTGGCGTCAAAAAAATACGTCGACAAAAACTCCAAAACGAGCTCCCGGTAAACTGGCTCGTCAATCTCCAGCAGCCGCAGCAAAGCAGGCGGTCGGGAAGTACTGATCGGAGGGTGCGCCAAGATCCCTCGAAGATGAGAGGCAATGCCTAACGACTCCATAGCGCCCCATGCCACTCCATAGGTGGGGACCAATCCCTTGGCCTCAAGGCGCGAAAGCTTCGCCCTATCCTTTGGGTCCCCAAAGATAAGAAATCGATGGGGTCCCTCAGGAGGACGACGGCCTCCGTCACCACCACCAGGAGGGGGAGGGGGCGGAGGAGCAGCAGCAGCCTCAGCCATGGCTATCTGCAAGAAAAAAAAAAATAAAAAAATAAACGAAACACGCTATCATGCAGACAAATAGAAACTACTATACCCCTAAAAGCCTAAAAATATATGAAATAAGGAAAACCCTAGAATGAAACTAAAAACGAACCAAAATAAAATAAACTAAAAAGGAAACAAAAACTAAATTTGAACCTAAGAAATCCTAAAGATCACCTAAGAAAAGAAAATAAAACCCTAAATAAATCCTAAACAAATTAAATGAAGAAAAATAAACTAAAATCGAGGCTAAAATAAAAACCTAAAATAAAATGGACAAAAATTAAATCAAAACTAAGAATCTACCACTTAAAAATGAAAAACTAAAAGATACGACATTAACGCTAAGAACTAACTAACAAAAACTAAACTACTTAAAACTAAAAATGGAAACCAACAAAACTAAGAATTAAAATTAGATTAAAACTAAACTAAAGTTTAACTAACAATTCTAACATATAAATCTAAAATAAATCTAACAGGGAACAAAAATGTAATTATCATAAGAAAACTCTATGTATTAATTTATTCATTTCTGTATTGAAAATTTTTGCTTTTTTTTTTTTTTTACACGGTCGCGGGCTCGACCGAGATGATAAACTCGGCCGCGACCGAGAACTCGGCCGAGACTTAGCCTGCGATCACCCGCGATCGAAACCAGAGACAAAAACCAATTTATTACCACAATGTAACCGAGAAAAGCAACTATCTAACTAAAAATTAAGGAAACTACAGTATTTCATTAACCTAAAATCCTAAATAAGCAAAGAAAACAAGAAAGAAACAGATGAATAGATCTACCGAAGCAATAAACATAAGGAATCATTAAACAAACTAAACTAGGGATAAACTATCGAGCATAGCAATCTATTTTGAGAAAAACAGAACAGGAACATCGAACATATCGATTTTATTCAACTAAAACTCCGAGAACTTCTAAATAACCGTGAAATCGACAGAAAATGCAAGCTAGAAACTATAAACGATAGAAAAATAAGAAGAATAATAAAATGTACCTGATTATCCAAGAGAAAAGCGATAGGAAGAGGAAGAAATGAAACAAGAATCGCGAACTATGCAGCCGGAACGAACAACGCGAGAAAAGTGTGTGAGTGCGGGAAAAGAAAGAATGATCCGCGATCTGCTACTTTATATAGAAAAGCGAGCGTGGTCGAGTTCAAATAAGCGCGGCCGCGATGGAAGCAGATATTTATTTGATTCCCTCTCATTTGAGCGCGGCCGAGATCATCCCGACGCGGCCGCGATGAACTCTTTTCCAGAATTATGCAATCAGTTGGATTTAAGCAGAGTCCAGAGATGTAAATCTCCAAATTCAACCAAAATGACCTAACCAACTCAGTTATTACCCCACACTAGACTGGAAACAACCTTCTAATATTGATCAAAACTTTAAGCTTTTATTGCGACTTTAATTTCAGCACAACTTAAACGAAACTTAAGACTAAAATTAAGGTAAATACATACAACGATTGCGAATCAATTATTATAAAATTAAAGCTCACCGCATTTGCCAAATAGCTAGAATAAACCAAATGAACAAAAGCAAGAGAATTTAAGAAATGCATTTGAATCTAAACAATGAACTAACTAAATGCAAAAGACTTTGAAAAGAAAAATTCAGAGTTGACTTTTTTAAAAAGTCAAACTGCCTTCACACTTTTATTGAATTAAGCACCCGAAAACCTGAAATAACGAAATAACGAACCAAGTGAGTAAAAGATGCTATGATTAGGCTTTATCAAAGCTAAACAGTAAAAGAAATTAAGCTACGAAACGCAAGTAATTGAGAATTTAATTATTCTAAACAAGACTCAAAAAGTCAAAAGACAATTGCAGGAAGGAAATTAAGCTTATAACCTTTGAAGAAAACACCAATAACATCGAGCATGCAATCCTAAGACACAAACTCAACGCAAAGGGGACTTATTTAATGTGAAAACAGTCGAACACCAATATAAACTAAAACAGTCAAAGACATGTAATAAGAATTCAAATGAACTAGTCTAAGAAAGACTTCAACTTATGAACATGCATAAACGAAAGACATAGCTAACAATAATCAATAAAATAAAGTGATTATTATTGACGGGGTGCCTCCCGCAAGCGCTAGAATGCAAACTCGAGTCTCCAGCTAGACTCGGCCCCAAGATAATCAAACAGAGACGGGGGCCAGGCTAAATGTAGCCTCACAAACCTGCTCGATGGATGAATCAGTATAGAGCTTTAGTCGGTGCCCATTTACTTTAAAGTTTCCCGATGAATGTTCTAATTCGACCGTCCCATAAGGGAACACTTGGGAAACAGTAAATGGTCCCGACCATCGAGACTTAAGCTTACCAGGAAACAGCTTCAAACGTGAATTATACAATAACACCTTGTCGCCAATGCTGAATTCCTTGGTAGATATCTGCTCATCATGTCGTCTCTTCATCCTCGCCTTATAGATCGACTCATTCGTGTAGGCGTCCTCCCGTAGCTCATCCAATTCATTTAGCTGCAACTTCCTTTCATTACCTGCGCTTGACAAATCAAAATTAGACCAACGTAAAGCCCAATATGCCCTATGCTCTAGCTCGACAGGAAGATGACACGCTTTGCCATAAACTAGCCTATAAGGTGTAAGTCCGGTAGGCGTTTTGTGAGCAGTCCTAAATGCCCAAAGCGCGTCGTCGAGCTTGTCAGCCCATCTACTCCTATGCTCACCTATTGTTCTCTCTAAGATTCGCTTGAGACCACGGTTGGTCACTTCAGCTTGGCCATTTGTTTGCGGATGATATGGAGTCGCTAATCGGTGAGTAACTCCATATTTCTCCAAGGCCTTAGAGAACTGTGAATTGCAAAAATGCGTTCCTCTATCACTAATGATAGCTTTAGGAGCACCGAACCTGGCAAATAGCTTTCGCAGAAAGGAAACGACTACACGTGCGTCATTAGTGGGGAGCGCCTGTGCCTCAACCCATTTCGACACGTAGTCGACAGCAACAAGGATGTACTTACATCCACGAGAGGACGGGAATGGTCCCATGAAATCAATACCCCACACTTCGAATATCTCACAGATCTGAATGGTAGTGAGGGGCATCTCTTGGCGATTTGATATGTTTCCACTTCTCTGACAAGCATCACATGCTTTCACAAACTCCCTAGCATCCTGAAAGATCGTAGGCCAGTAGAATCCTGCATCAAATACCTTCCGAGCTGTGGTATTTGCACCATGGTGTCCCCCAGTGGGACCGATGTGGGATGCGTATAATATCTGCATAGCCTCATCACCATGAACACAACGCCGAATAATCTGATCGGCACAAACTCGGAAGAGATAAGGGTCATCCCAAAAATAATTCTTCACATCTTTGAAGAATTTCTTTCGTTGCTGATGAGTTAGTCCTTTGACGAGCACATTACCCACCAGATAGTTTGCGTAGTCCGCAAACCAAGGGCATTCGTCAATCGTATGTGCCGAGCAAAGGGACTCATCTGGGAAAGACGCCTTAATTGCAGAATCATCAAGAGGAAGAAGTGAAGGATTCTCTAAACGGCTTAGGTGGTCGGCAGCTAAGTTCTCGGCCCCACGTTTGTCTTTGATTTCGATGTCAAACTCCTGAAGGAGCAGAATCCATCGAATCAGACGGGGCTTGGCATCTTGCTTCTGAAAGAGATATCTCAAAGCAGAGTGATCGGTAAAAACCACTGTCTTTGAGAGAATCAGATAAGACCTAAACTTCTCAAATGCATATACTATTGCTAGCAGCTCTTTCTCAGTAGTAGTATAATTTCGCTGAGCATCAGTGAGAGTCTTGCTAGCATAATATATAACATGAAAACGGTTTTCCTTTCTTTGTCCTAATACTGCCCCCACAGCATAATCGCTGGCATCACACATCAGCTCAAATGGTAACTCCCAATCTGGAGCCACCATAATGGGGGCAGAAACAAGCTTTTCCTTCAGAGTATCAAAGGCATGCACACATGAATCATCAAAATCGAATGTGGCATCCTTTTCCAATAGTCTTGTCATGGGACGGGCAATTAATGAGAAATTTTTAATAAACCGCCGATAAAAACCGGCATGCCCAAGGAAACTTCTAACCGCTTTAACAGAAGTAGGGTGAGGTAGCTTAGAAATAGTCTCGATCTTAGCTCTATCGACCTCAATACCCTTAGCCGAGATTTTGTGCCCGAGAACAATTCCTTCTCGCACCATAAAATGACACTTTTCCCAATTGAGGACCAAATTGGCCTCCTCACACCGGGCAAGCATACTGTCTAGATTTGCAAGGCACGCAGAAAAAGAACTACCGAACACAGAAAAATCATCCATAAACACCTCCACACTCTTTTCTAGCATATCATTAAAGATAGCTACCATACATCTCTGGAACGTCGCAGGTGCATTGCATAAACCGAATGGCATACGCCGGTATGCGAACGTTCCGTAGGGACATGTGAAAGTGGTCTTGTCCTGGTCCTCGGGGTTGATAGGGATCTGAAAGTAACCCGAAAAACCATCAAGGAAACAATAAAACTCATTCCCTGATAATCTTTCGAGCATCTGGTCAATGAAGGGCAATGGAAAATGATCCTTACGGGTGGCATCATTGAGTTTGCGATAATCGATGCAAACTCGCCATCCCGTGACCGTCCTCGATGGAATCAATTCATTCTTATCATTAAGAACGACGGTCATCCCCCCTTTCTTTGGGACCACGTGAATCGGACTAACCCACGGTGAGTCAGAGATTGGATATATCATACCAGCATCAAGAAGCTTCAACACTTCCTTCTTGATGACATCGTGGATTTTTGGATTGACCCTCCTTTGGGGTTGAATCACAGGTTTGAAATCCTCCTCCATCAGAATCTTATGAGTACAATAAGCAGGACTGATACCCTTGATATCAGAGATTTTCCATGCGATGGCCTGCTTGTGGGATTTCAAAACCTGGATCAATCTCGCTTTTTCGTCCGGTGACAGGTCTTTGGCTATAATGACCGGAAGCTGAGATGACCCCTCCAGATACGCGTACTCTAAATGCGCTGGTAACTCTTTCAGTTCTAGAGTCGGAGGGTCTTCAATCGAGGATTTAGCTTTGATACTTTCCTTTGGATCTAACGTAACAATCTCCTCATGAGTAGGAGATGTCTCGATCGCGCACAAAGGAAAGCTATCACTGGAATCAGAGAGACATATAGACATATCGGAATCAAGAGATAATGGGCATAGAGATATATCATCATCGATAGACTCGCCATCTTCAAAAGAAGTGGATCTCTCATACCCAATCAATAGAGACTTAACAAGCGTCTCATCATCAAACTCAGCATGCATTTCTCGATCAGAAGAGCTATAGGATTGAACGAAACAAATCGACTCCACAGCATCATCAGCTCTCTGCATAGCTTTGTCAACATCAAAACTGACATGCTCGTCTCCCACTCTAAGGGTCAACTTCCTGTCCAAAACGTCGATCATCGCACGAGATGTCGCTAAAAATGGACGCCCTAGAATGAGAGGAACAGAGCTGTCTTCGTGCATATCCATGATGACAAAGTCTACGGGAAACACAAACTTATCAACTTTCACCAGCATGTTCTCCGCGATTCCCCGAGGAAATTTCACTGATCGGTCTGCCAACTGAATACTCATGCGAGTGGGCTTTGGGTCTCCGAGACCGAGTCTAGCATATAAAGATGTGGGCATAAGATTGATGCTAGCTCCTAAATCAGCGAGGGCATTCGCAACATGCAGATTACCAATATGGCATGGTATGGTGAAACTGCCAGGATCATCTTGCTTGATTGGAAGCTTGTTTTGGAGCACAGCTGAACACTCGGCGTTCATCTCTACTGTGTCCAAGTCATCAAGCTTCTTACGCTTTGAGAGCAGATCCTTTAAGAATTTTGCGTAGTTCGGCATCTGAGCAATCGCATCTATGAAAGGAATATTGATATGTAACTGTTTGAACAATCCAAGGAATTCGCCGTATTGCTTATCCTTGACTTCCTTTTGCAATCTGCTCGGATACGGAATAGGAGGCTTGTAAGGACTGACTTTAGGCATCGCCGGAGGTGGGACGTGTGCGGTACTTGGTGTACTAGGAATGTGCACCTGGTCCGTAATAGTCTCCGGATCATCCTCAAGAACAACAGAATCAATATGGGGAGAAACAGAATTGGGAGGAAGTGATGGCCCGACAGTCTCCTTACCACTACGCGTGATGATCATTTTTGCTTCAGCCTTTGGATTTGGCACGGTATCACTCGGAAGACCACCAGGCTGTCGCTCATTCTGTGCTTTAGCTATCTGTCCAATTTGGACTTCTAAATTCTTGATAGCAGCCTGCTGGTTCCTTGTGATCGTCTCTTGGTTAGCAATGAACTTCATCATCATATCCTCTAAATTCGACCTCTCTTGTGGTTGTTGTGCAGCCTGAGGACGTGGAGGATTCTGATAAGGGCTACCAGACTGGCCATAGAATTGTTGTGGACGAGTATGCTGCTGAAAATGACCGTGGGAGGAAGAAGAAGATTGCCCCTGGTTATATCCCTGATGAGAGGCAAACTGGGGTCTCTGAAGCATATGTGGTCTCGGATTCATGAAACCAGGAGGTGGCTGATTCTGGGAATAATTTGGATAATTCGGGTTCGGGTGAGCATACTTATACATGCCACCTCCAGAATCGCCAGATGAATAGTAAACCTCCTCCTGATTGGGGTAAGAGTAAGCCGCCTGACACTCATAGCTCGAATGTGGGCCACCACAAGCATCACACGACGGATACACAGCTTGCACGGGAGCTGGCATGGCTTGTGGTTGGCTATTCTGCGTGAGCTGCTCAATTTTTGCTGTGAGTGCAGCTATTGCAGCGGCTTGCTTGGAATCTGAGGCTCCCCATCCGAAATACTCACTAGGTGTCTGATGCTGACTCAACACCAAGTCATCAAAGATTTCAACAGCCTCCTCAGGTGTCTTTCTGTAAACCGATCCACTACAAGCGGAATCGATCAAAGAATGATACATCGGGTGCACACCTTCATAAAAGACTTTGACTCGGTGATTGAGTGTCAGATTATGGTTTGGACACTTCATGATAGATTCCTTGTACCGATCCCACGCATCACGTAATGACTCCTCAGGTTTTTGCTTGAAACCTAAGATTTCACTTGTTAGCTGAGTGGTACGTGAGGGCGGACAGAATTTTGATAAGAACTGTGTCTCCATCTCATCCCAGGTGTGAATTGAATTGGACGGAAGGGCATCGTACCACGTGAGAGCACGTCCAGTAAGCGAGTACGGGAATAGCATCAATCGAATTATCTCTTTCGGGACTTGATTCACCTTATACGAACCGCACGCTTTCCTGAATTTCTTCAGGTGTGCGTAAGGATCCTCAGATGCTATCCCACAATACTGAGCATTATTTTGAACTAAAGTGATAAGACTGGACTTTAGCTCAAAATTCACTGCATCAAAACCTGGGATGACAATGGCACCTTCCGAGTCGTCGGTGACCGGTCGGTTCAGCTCAAGCATGGTGCGACGGTCGCCCATGTTTGGCTCAGAAGAATTATCGGAGGGAGATAAAGAAGAAGATGAATCAGATGAAGGCGAAGAGGGCGAAGAAGGAGAGATTGGAGGTAACTCGACAACTAAATCAATATGACTCCTGTCAGCCAGCGGAGGGGCAGGTTGGTCAGTAGATTCAGACGAGCTAGACAAAATCTCAATGAAAGGATGAGAAGGATGGCGAAGACGGTTATGAAAAGTTCTTTCAGGTTCGTTATATGGACTTACAACATGCGGATTGGAATTCCGAGTCATAAACCATACACAAACACTGAGAGGGTGGATAGAATAGATAAAAGATGAGAAAAACAAGAAAAGAACTTCTAAGGGATAAATCCCAAAAGAAGGATCGGCTAATCTACCAGCTAAATCTTTTCACAATATCTCTAGCCGTTCCCCGACAACGGCGCCATTTGATCTTTCGCGTATTTGGCTATTAAAATCAAGAGAATGAAGAAAGCCTAAGTTATACCAAATACCACTGGCAGTGTACCAGTCGTAGATAGTATAGCTAGAAGCTAACCTCGGGAATTATCGAACTCAGGGAACGGCAAAAAGGATCGAGATACCGATACTAAGATTATCACTAATATATAACCATTGATAAGGGTTGATGATGATTTAGAACCTTAATTTCTAAAACTATGCTATCTAACAAATTATGACAATTTATAAGAACAAAAACTAGCACAGATTTATATCAGATGTATATTAAAAAGCAACACTCACTTGATTACGTCTTTTAGGATTAACGAAGTAAAATTGTGTAAAAACACTTAAAATGTTTTTGGTCAAAGAAAGTTAAGTTAGAATTAAATCCAACTGTTTAAAATCTTTTAAGCTTAAGAGTTTGAAACTTGGATGTAAAACCGATTCATGGACATCTTCTATTAATTTGAGAAAATCAACAATAAATGTCTTTCACGATCAATTAAGTCAACTAAATCTAGCTTTTAGAGATTAAAACTGTCTACACGTCAAGCGCTCGGAAATAACTCTAAATATTCAATTTAGCCGCATAAACATCAATCAATTCTAAGGAAATCAAAGATTAAATTAATCCTATAATCACAATACTGCTAAGAATTAATTTGCATACGATGATTTCACAATTTATTAATTAATCACCATCTCATAATCACAATAATGCTAGAAACAGCAACCAATTAATAAACCACTTAAATTTGATTGAGTTTATAAAAATCAGCATTAATAATCAATAATCATGATCACAATATTGCTAGAATATCAACTACAATTCTGATTTTACGCATATTAATCGTATGTAATGAAAGCTTAGCACATAAAGGACTTATGGGATGTAAGGGGGCTTAGGCTAAGGGAATGGATAATATGGGAAAAACCGGTGTAAACAAGAATGGAAAAGATCTGATTAAAGAAACAGCAGCTAAACATAACTAGAATTCAAACTGTACTAAATAAGAATCTCAAAAACATAAACTAAAAGCTATCTGTACACAGTACCGAAACATCCCTCAACTAGATTATCATCATCATAATTCCAAGGAATTTATTATTTCTTTTCTTTCCTTTTTCTTTCTCTTTATATATATATATATATATATATATATATATATATATATATATATATATATATATATATATATATATATATATATATATATATATATATATATATATATATATATATATATATATATATTTAATATTGGTCTAAATGATTCAGGCTGTTAATCACTCGTGCAGCGTGTATACACATCGTCGTAATCTGAACACGAGTAAATGAATTAAACTCCGGTAAGTATTTCAAATAATATGTCTCTTACATTTGTTCCTTAAAATTTATATTAGCATGATAGCTTTTATTTGTTGTGTCATATAATAGCATTTAGAAATGGCCAGAGGAACATAATTAAAAGGCCAGGCTTATATAAGTATCATTGAAGTTGCCTCTTTTTTGGGGCATTTAACTGTTGGAACTTCTTGTTCATCTGTGTGCACAAATAGGAAAGATCCGTGATTCAAGAATATTTAGTTCTAGCCTAGAACAATACTTTATGGGTGTTCTCAAACAGACTTAAATAAGTTTAAGCTAAAGAACAAACCTTTAACCGACACTGATCTTGCACAACTTGACTGTGGGCGCACAACAAAGTCCAACGGCATGGCTTCAAGCCTCGAGGCATGTAGCCGAGAAGATGAGTTCCCTGCCTTTTGCTCCCTAAATTGACCACAGATATTAGATAGGAAACAAAAAGACGGATAACATGATGCCTATAATCTGGCCATGAAAATACTTACTGAGAATACTCAGCCAAATCCAGGTCATCATCTCTAGACTGCATCCCCTAAGCTTTATTCATAGGCCTGTTACGAAATATTGAAAGTAATAAATATGTTTGTATATTGCTGTTATATTGCTGATATGTATGTTTCTGTTATAAAGTGAAAAAAGTGTGCAAATATGTATGTATATTGCTGCTATATTTCCATCTGCATATACATACGTATATAAATGTTTCTGTTATAAACTGATATATATGTGTGCAAATATGTATGTATATTGCTGCTATATTCCTCTGTATATTAAAGTGAAAAAAGTGTGCAAATATGTATGTATATTGTTGTTATATTGATGATATGTATGTTTCTGTTATAAAGTGAAAAAAGTGTGCAAATATGTATGTATATTGTTGATATGTGTGTGTGTGCAGAACTGCAGATATATATGTATCTATATTAAGATATTTGAAACATAGCACAGGCTTTGTCTATGTCCAAGTCATTTGAGTTCTATTGACACTAAAAGTATATCTAATGTTCTTTCCTCTTATTAATAATATGCAATAGAAAAAAATTGCATAAAAATTAATGTACTTTGGATTCATTTTCATTGCTGGTATCGAATTATATCTTACCCCATTAAAAGGTATTGTTAGATAAACTAGTCATGAAAACGGATGCTCATTATATGGGAAGGCAAGTGTATTGCGAATTCGTCATTTTTGTGTAAAAATGCTTAAAAGTGATTAGTTCTTATCGTTGTTGATTAGTACTTGTAGTTATTTCATATTATCTTAGCATAATATTTTTTTCATTGTGATTTTTGCAGATAACAAATTCGGTAAACATGCTTTTTATAAAGGAATCACGAGGTTGCAAAGGTTGAAGATGTTGGATATGTAGAAACATTAACTGGATTGTAATTTTTGTCTGACTAAAATGGAATTGTTGGAATACATTTGGATTTTGAATAGTAATTTTTGTGTGACTAAAATGGAAGTATTGGAATACATTTGAATATTGAATTGTAATTTTTGTTCGACTAAAATGGAAATGAAGAAATAGTTTTGATATGTCAATATTGTTAATAGGGTTTTATGGTTATATATATATATATGTATATATATATATATATATATATATATATATATATATATGTGTGTGTGTGTGTGTGTGTGTATATATACACATATATATATATACACACACACACACATATATATATATATATATATACACACACACACACACACACATATATATATATATA
>JAANYP010004905.1:0-35574 GCA_020465985.1 Centrapalus pauciflorus | reverse complement strand
TTCATGCTGCAAATGAGTTTGATGCTGTTAGAGATTTGCGGGAGATTGCTTGCTTGCTTGGAGTAGATTGGCATATGCACATTGATGAGATTGATACTCCAACCGATGAGGATATTTTTGCTTTGTTTGAAGCACCATCGCCATCTACTCCTTCTCATATTGATCATGATAAGCTTGATAATCTTGAATATGATTCTGTTGTTGTTTGTGATGGACAGGTACCTTCATTCTCGGTAAAGAGGAAAGGGAAATCGAAGAAGCCAAGAAAGCGGAAGAAGAAGGTAGAAAAGATCACAGAAAAACCAACTTGTCAATTTCCGAAGCTTAATTTTGATCATGAGGATCCGGTTGGTGAGTACATTTCTTTAGTGGGTATGAAAGGTTTGCGAGCTCGTTTCCCAGGTATGTTTTATCAATCTAAGGGCCGTGTGGACGAGTCAAGCTAGAGACTCGTCAAAACAAGCGCTTTCGGGAGGCAACCCGTAGATACTTTCATTTGTATATTAAGTTTTCATTTTATGTTTAGTTTGTTTTGCTTGATGTGTTGAGTTGTTAATTTAAATTTTGAAAGTTATATGCTTAAATAAGTAGCCAGTGCATTGAGTATGTGTCTTAGGATTGCATGATTGATGCTAGTGGTCTTGTTTTGAAAGCATGTTTGCTTGTTCTAATTTCTAGTTCATGGTTTTGACTTTTTGAGTCAAATTGAGTTTAGTTTACTTTCAAATTACTTGCTTTAGTATGCTAGTTTGCCTTCATGTTTCGCTTGAGTAATTCGCCTTTATATCGTTCTTGAGTCACATGACTTCTAGTTTCGATATTTTAGGTTTTTCGTTGCCTAGCTAAATAATTTTGTGGCTCTAGTTTGACTTTCTGAAAGTCAAATTGTTGAGACCTTGTTTTTCAAGTTTTTGAATTTTAGCTTCGTAGATCATTTTGCTTAAATAAGTGTTCTTGCATCGTTTTACATGACATTCTAATGTTATGTGCGATGTTTAGAAGCCTCATTCATAACTCAAGTCACTATTGTATATTTGTGTGTTTTCGCTCTTATATTTAGTATTATCATTTGCATGTTTTAGTGTGCTTTTATGTGTGATCTTTGCTAATGTATCATCTAGTGTGATTCTCATAATGCTTTCTATAATTCGTTGCTTGTTTTGATTTCATTTTCATTGTGTGTTTCATGTTTGAGTCCATGGGCATCGAGTCAAGTATGGAGTAGGATGCTATCTTTTATTCTGAGTTTTTGACTTTTTATAGGTCAATAACTTGGAATCAGTTTATACTTTAATACTTTTGTTAAGTGTCGTTTGTGTGTCGTTTTTAGCATCTCATTTATGTGTTTTCTATAATTTTGTATGCCATGCTTTATCGGAACGTGAGCCTATTTTATTGCTTTTATTGCATGATTTTAGTTTCTCTAGTTTGACTCTTAAAGTCAATCAAGTCATCATTTAGTTCTTTTATTTAGTTAGTTTTCTTTTCTTTGATTCGGGCGAAATTATATGTTTTTGAGTGAAATCAGTGTGGGGTGAGGTGTTTGCTGATTGAAGTTGATTGTGAGATTCATAGTTGTGTTCGTGGGTTTGTCTAATGTTACCTGTTGGAATGGAATTTGATTTGCAACTGTCCATTTTTTTCCTGACTGTGCGCCTACACCACCGCGTAGATAAACCTACACCACCGCGTGAATAAAAGCTACACCACCGCGTAGATAAACCTACACCACCGCGTGAATAAAAGCTACACCACCGCGTAAATAAAAGCTACACCACCGCGTGAAGGAAACCTACACCACCGCGTAGATAAAAGCTACACCACCACGAAGTTTTAAATCCTCAAGTCTGCGTAAGGGTTTTAAGAAAACCAATCAGGTGCCCACCGTCGATTTCCCCAGAGCTCACCCAACACCGGGTCCTGATCTCGAGCTTGATACAGCCGCTGCACCCCCTGCGAGACATCCATGGCTTATTTTTGGCATGCTATCAGGGGAGTTTTTCTTGTTCTAATTTACTGTTACTTGTTAGATGTGCATTGTTTATGACACTGAGGACACTGTCAGATTTAAGTGTGGGGTGGGGGTATAAAAATGTTGATTTTGAGCTTTGCATGTTCTTAGGAACAATTCATGGCATTTTTTTGTCTAAAATTGGGCCGATTTTCAAATATTCTCTATTTTTGCATGTTGGACTCTTTTGTAGTATTGTTCTATTTTCTATGCATGCGAAGCTGAGCAACTGACTTTGAGATTATTTGGTGGTATCAGGATATTTGATGTGCATGTCACGCTTCCTGACTGAATTCCATGATTAAGCACAAACAATCCTGTAAATTCGTTTCGTGAGAATTTGAGCCTATCTAGCATTCATATTTAATGCTCATTATTTCTTTTGGTGTGAATTTGTCGGTGTTATCTGGATTACGGTAGAACTTGTTTGATAAATGCATGCCAAGATCACATCGTTTGAGAATCTAGCACTTATATAAAGGCACAGTTAGGAAACCCCTTTCCCCAGTGACATCCTTACCTGCATTATTTCCCATAGATTTCCCCCTTTTGAGCCTTGGCCTTTCATTTCGGTGACAACCCACACTATCAGCCAAATAATCCTTTTGTCTTTCGTTTGTCCGAAATTGGGATCGTGATTTAGTAGCAAGCTTTAGGGATTTATCTGGGATCATTCGTTTGTTAGTTGTTTATCCTCTGTGTGCGTTGACGATTATGCCTTGTTTTGATAGCATTCGAGTCATGTGTAATTCTCTGCTTTTGTGTTCTTCCTGACTTTTCTAGTGTTGTACCGCGACAATGCTAGTGTGGTTAAGAGAGTTCTTTTTGGGTACAGATTGCATATAGTCGGTGTTTAGAAATTCAGAGTTATAAAAAAAAGAGAAAAAGAAGAAAGAAAGAAAGAAAAAGAAAAAAAAAAGAAAGAAAGAAAAAAAAAAGGGAAAAAAAAGGTATTGGAATAAGAAAGTGAAACGAATTTTTGTCATTCTGAGCTGCTATTAGATAAGATAAATCAAGCCAGTTATTTGGGTAGTGTTCTCAGTGATTTATTTGGTCCCATCGCTTCTATTGCTTGCTGCTTGATCTTGGATCCCATTCTTTTGGTCCACTTTGGCCATAGATTTCCCATGCCCTTAGCCTAGCCTCGTTACAACCTATTAAGACCTTTATGTGCTCTATTTTCAAACATTGAGTGATGGCGGTGTGATTACTCTCAAGCATATGCTCATATTCTTTTAACATGTCTGGCATTGAGCGAAATTTGTGAAAACACACGAGCCTATACACTTGAGTGATGAGTGAAAACTGTGAGGTGCTGAGTCGTGTAATTAGGTGGGAAGTTGTTGGCATTGTCATTCTATTCTTTTTGCATCTTGTGGTCTCATTGTTTCTTGCTTTGGCTTCAAATTCATAGTTTATGGATCTTTAATGCTATTGAGTCTTGCATGTTTCTAGAGAGTTTATTTTGAATTGAGGCCTGGTTGAAAACATTTTATGTTGCGGTTTGCTTGGGGACAAGCAAAGCTCAAGTGTGGGGTATTTTGATATGTGCATATTTATACATATATTTTGTATCATTTCCCTTGCATATTGGGTGGTTTTCAGACCGAAATGTGCGAAAACGATACAGATTTTATTTATATTTATGTTTCGCAGGTCAGAAGCCGTTAAATCGACATTGGAACGGAAATCGAGGCCAAAAGAACGAGGAATTGAAGTCCACTTAGCTTCCCTGATCAAATTCGGAGATTTGCTGAAAATTGCCCTACGCGGCCGTGTAGCTTTCTTTTACGCGGCCGCGTAAACAGATTTTTACAAGACCATGTAGCCAGGTGGTGTAAGACTAGTCAACACAGCTACGCGGCCGCGTGACTTAACCCTACGCGGCCGCGTAAGAAGCCCAGCCCACGAAATTCGTTTTTTAAACCCTAGTTTGCAGCAGCCGAGCATATTCGAATTTTGGGAGTTTCAGAGACAATTTTCAGAGCTTTTACTTACGTTTTTCTTCGATTTTCAAGATAGTTAGTCATAGATTAGTTGAAAGTTTCAATTTTCTTGGATTTTCTAGCATTTGGTGCGATTTTTCCACGGTTTTAGAGACGATTTTTAGAGTTTTTCGTAGCTTTTCAAGGAATTAATCATAGTTTAGTGAAAGGTTTCGGATTTCCTGGATCTACAAGCATTCGGTTCAAGTTTTGGAGTTCAATTTCTTCATTGTAGCTACGGATTTGGTACACTCGTTCCTTAAACTTTCTGATTTCATAATGGTTTTTATTAATTTGAGTTTAATTTCGGTTTTTAGCATGATTAGCGAGTAGTTTTCTTGTTCACCCGCTTGGGATGATGGATTCTATGTATTAATTGGTAAATTGTTGGATTGATTGATGGATTTTGGTTTATATTTGTTGGATTCTTGATTATTTCATATTTTCTTGTTAAAAATCAGATTTTTATTAATCTTTTAGCATTGTTTTGCGATAATAAAGTGTTAATCAGATCTGCGTTTTAAAAAGAAAGAGGCTTTAAATGAAAAATTAATAGTCAACTATCTCTTCTAGGCATTGTGTTGCGATAATGGTTTGATAGTTGATTGTTAATCTAGAATTTTATGTGTTTGTTGATTCTTATGCATTGTGTTGCGATAATAGGATTGACAAATCATAAAGTTTGATTTTTAAAGTGACAAAGTCAATTTGTTGGATTTCAGTGTTAATGGATTATCGTTATGCATTGTGTTGCGATTATAAGATTAATTGGTTAATATTGGAGTTTTGACGAGTTGCTTTGTTTCCATCACGTGGTTATCAAGATTAAATATTTTAACTTGAAGTAATTAAATAATCGGTAAATTAAACCAAAATCCGGGCTTAATTGAATTTAAAATTGGTTATCAACCGATTTGTCTTTAGTCAATTAATTCAATCCATCGCCAATTAATTATAGTCTTCTAATTCCAAGTGGGTGACGCTTTCGTAATATAAGAGTTTGGTAAAATTTATCATCGTTCTTTACTTGCTCAAGTTAGTTTGATTTGATTTTGCTTTAATTAGTTTGGTTCGTATAATTTAGTTGTCGTTACTTGCTTGCTTTAGTTGTTTAGTTTTATTCTTGTTTGCTAGAATTGGTTTTTATTTAATTTGAAAAATCCAAAAAATATTAGTTTAACTTTTTATTCTTGTGTTACTTAGTTCGCTTCAGTTATTCGGTTATTTAATTTTAATTAGTTGATAAATTCCTACAAACGTCAAAAATAGCTAAATATTGGTTTAGGTTGTAGTATTTGAGTCTCCAATCTTTATTCCGTTCCCTGAGTTCGATAAATCCTGGGTGATTCTTAAAGCTATATTGCACACGATTGGTACACTGCCAGTTGTGTAATTTATACTTTGGGTTCATTTAGATATTAAAACCTGAGGTGTGTTTTGCACGCGTCAAGTTTTTGGCGCCGTTGCCGGGGAACGGTGCGAGCTTTAAGAAACAACCAACGCCGGTAGTTTAGTTGATCCTTTTTAGGGGCAATCCCCCTGAAAAGTTAAATTTTTTTGTCTATTTTCACTTTTCTTTAAAGGGTGTTCGGTGTATGAGTCGTCGTAATCCTAACATCGTCAGCCCATACTCCGAACCTGAGCGAGCATTTCGTAACCGTCGTCGTGAACAATCGCACCCTTTAGTTGAGGGACTGTCAAGTTTATCGGATTCTACTGACCATATTGTTTCTCATCCGGTGGAGGAAGATCACGTAGACATCTTTGTTCAGTTACCTCCAATTTCTAGTTCTTCACCTTCTTCACCTTCTTCGCCTTCATCATCTTCATCATCTTCATCTTCTTCTGACTCTTCATCTTCTTCTGACTCTTCATCTTTCACTATGGGAGACCGAAGGACAATGCTTGAGCTTAACCAACCGGTCACCGATGACTCGGAAGGTGCAATAGTTATTCCTGGATTCGATGCCGTTAATTTTGAGCTAAAGTCGAGCCTGATCGCTTTAGTTCAGAATAACGCACAATTCTGCGGTCTATCTTCTGAGGATCCGTATTCCCACCTAAAGAAATTCAGAAAAGCATGCGGTGGGTATAAAGCGAATCAAGTTCCGAGGGAAGTAATTCGACTGATGCTCTTTCCTTACTCTCTTTCAGGACGTGCCATGATGTGATATGAGTCCCTTCCCTCGAACTCGATTCGTACTTGGGATGATATGGAGTCCAAGTTTCTCCTCAAATTCTGCCCTCCTTCTCGGACTACTAAGCTTATGAGTGACATTCTCTCATTTAAGCAGAAACCTGATGAGTCTCTGTATGATGCATGGGAGAGATATAAAGAGTCCATCATGAAATGCCCAAATCATAACATGACACTTAATCACCGTGTCAAGGTATTCTATGAGAATGTTCACCCCATGTATCACTCACTGATCGACTCAGCTTGTAACGGGTCAGTGTATAAGAGGACACCAGAAGAGGCTTTTGACATAATCGATGACCTGGTTTTAAGCCAAACTCAGACACCTAGTGAATATTTTGGGTGGGGAGCTTCTGATTCAAAGCAAGCTGCTGCTATAGCTGCCCTCACAGCTAAGATTGAGCTCCTCACGCAGACTAGTCAGCCACAGTCATCCCCAGTTGCTGTACACGCAGTACAACACGGATGTGAGCACTGTGGTGGACCACATTCCGGCTATGAGTGCCAAGCTAGCTTTTCTTATCCAAATCAGGAGGAGGTATATTACTCGTCAGGAGATTATGGTGGAGGCATGGCTAGATATGCCCAACCTACTCTGAATTTTTCTCGAGCTCAGAACCAACCACCTCCTGGATTCGCTCATCCTTGTCCTCAGGTGATGCAGAGACCCCAATTTAACCCTCAGCAAGGGTATAATCATGGATATCATCAGGGACAATCTTCTTCTTTCTCACAATTTAATTCTAATCCCAATCAGTTCCATAATGCGCACTTCCCTAATCAGAATCATCAGTCTCAGCCCGTGCAACCTACAAAGTCAAACCTCGAGGAGATGATGATGAAGTTTATTGCTAATCAAGAGGCGTTGTCTAGAAATCAGCAGGCTGCTATTCAGGCCCTTGAAACACAAGTGGGACAGCTAGCACAATCGAGGAATGTTAGGAATGCTGGTGAACTTCCTAGCAACACTGAGCCCAATCCAAGAGGTAATCTGAAAGACAAGGGTCCTGCTCAAGTCAATGCCATTACTGTGCATGATGATGAGCACCCCGAGGATGTTCCTTCTTCTACATCTTCCTCTTCTCCCCCGTTGAAGAAGGAACTGGAGGCTTTAATGGACGAGATGCATCTGAACGCTTCAGGAAGTACCGCATATGTCCCCCCTCCTTTATATATCCAAGGTAAGGCCGACCTTGGCATTAAACAGGTTAGCATCTACGACCTAATCTGTATTTAATAGCCAATTATAAGCTAATAAGTGGTCATTAGAAATTAATCAAGTGATTAACAAGGTTTATTAGAAAATTCAACTCAATTAGAATCAAATTCATCGGTGCGATGAATCAGGAAATCAATTAATCCGATCAATTTACGATACGAAGGATTAATTCAACTAAATATATAATTAAATTATGATTAATGACATTAATCATGCATTAATACACTTACTTAACATTAATTATGCAAGACTAAAACAAATCATTAAACAAATGCATTCAAAAGTATTTATGAATTTACATAAAAAGGGAAATACAAGAATACATTCTAAATACATTTATACAAAAAAAATGAAAATACAAGATAATATCTTCAAAAATCTGCCCATAGGAGGTACATAAAGGACTTGATAAATATATTGTTACTCAACATTTCTACATCAAATCCCTCTACACCATCCTCTCCTTTCAATATAAAGAAGATCTTACACTCCACCTCCATTTGAAAGACCAAGACTTTGCCTATAAATAGAGAGCTTCCCTTTCATTATTTTCACACCAAAAATCTTCTTTCTTCAGTCTAAAAATCGGATCCCACACACACACACATTACCAACATTTTCATTCAAGTGTTCTTGGTGAAATTCAAGTGTTCTTGGTCCAAATCTTGCAAGAGTTCCAACTTCTTCTCAATTTCATACTTCTAACACTTCAAAGTAAGTAAATACTAACTTATTTCATCATACATTTATGTTTATATAAGTCTTGCATAATATATATAATCACCAACAACAACAAGTTTCATAAAAACTCAAGTTTATAAATTTCTAGTTTTGTTTTTAAGTTGTTTTCTTCAAATGTGTTTATAAAAATATAAACACATCATATAAGTGTAAATATTATGAAAACAAGTGATATATATATGTGTGTTTTATAACTTTTATACAAGTAGTCTTTGAATAAACAACAAGAATCTTACGTTATTTCAAGTTTATAAACTGCGGATTTTCGGCAGAAAATTTATATCGACTTTGAAAAATCATAATTAATTCATAACTTAACGAAATAAGTTTATTCTTGTCTCAAAAGTTAGATCTATGTCTTAACTATAGATCTGGAAGTTTTCATAATTTATTTTGGAGTTTAAGACCTCCAGAAATTATTTGGGAAACCGAAAGTTTGACAGCTCAAAAATGGCCAACATAGGGTTTTCAACAAGCTTTTTCCCTAACCTAAACATCTCGAAAAATGGTCGTCCTTGATTCTAAAAATCCTTTGTATATAGTAGTTTAATGTCGTAGAAAACCAAAGCCTAAAACGTTTTGGAGCTTGGTCGAAAACAGCCTCAAAGTAGGCCGAAAAACCTCCGAAAAAGCTGGAAAATTATATATATATATATATATATATATATATATATATATATATATATATATATATATATATATATATATATATATATATATATATATATATATATATATATAAACTTGACGTTTTAAGCGGGTTTTATTTATAAACTTGTAATGTTGGGTGATTTAAGACATAAAAATCTATAAATATATATATTATCATATATTAGAGATATTAAGTCCCTATTATCATTTAGGGATCGATTAATCTCGCTCGGTGCACCATCCATCAACTTACGAAAAATTACACTTTTCGCTCGTTTTTGCCATCGCAAGCACGGTGAGTCCTCATAGCCCCTATTTTCACAATGTTATGTTTTGGGGTTGAAATACATGCTTCATTTTTATATGGACACGAAAACAACTTCATTTCTATTATGTATTACACATGTGGTTCCATCCGCCCTTATATCATGAACCGTTAATTGCATTTATTTGTAAGCGTGAATACATTGTGGATAGATCTATCGGGAGTCATGTCCCCCATTCGGGTTAGTTCGGGTCGGCTAACAGCGAGTGCATATATATTTAACACACGGTATTACGTATGGGAATACTGCACAGGGCAAACTCATTTTAATTAAGCTTTGGTTGCATGATGGTTTATATGTAATACATAACATGGAATTTATGATTTTATAAATTCAATCTACTATTGTTGTCCATACAAGTCAGATTTACGTGTAAACCTATGAGCTCACCAACAATTTTTGTTGACGTATTTTAGTGTGTATTTTCAGGAAATTAAGGCAAGTGTGCCTTCGGACGTATTTACTTTCAACCTTCCGCATCCATGGAGTCGCATGCATATTCAAAATTAACGGAGATTTAGCTGCATTATTTTGGATAATTTAATTATGTAATTAAATCTCTGTATTGTGCGAACTTCTTTTCTTCATACCAGACTATGTAAAACATTGCTATATTTTAAAGTTTTACCGATGTATTTTAAAAGCGTCCATATAGTGGTCGTTCGTTATGATTATGGTTATGCTTCCACGATGTCGCGCTTCGTTGCCAACCGGGGCAACAGGGTGTGACACATGTAAGTCTTCACGAAGACGAATAGTTCATTTTGACCGGGAGAAGACTTGTGTTTTATTTAATATTTTGGGTTTTTTTTTCTTTAAGTTGATTGATCGAATACATTTTTGGTACTTGTGATCGGTATTTTGTTAAATACTTACGTGGATATTATTTATTTTAAATGTTCATGACTATGTTGAAAATTTGGAAATGAATTTTTACTTTTTGAACTTATTGTATTGATTGTTTTATTATTTTTACAGTTTATATATAATATTCGAGTTTGTGTTATAAAGTTTCGTAACAATTTCTAAAAATAGTATTTTATATCTTTTCATTTTATAAATCAATAATTTATAAAGTATAAATATTTATTGATACCGTTATTAAACTTTATGATGAATGTTGGGGTTTTTTTATAAAAGTTAAAAAAATTAAGTAAAAAGAAGAAGTGAGTTTTTTTATACAAGTAAAAAAAAATAAGTAAAAAGAAGAAAGTAGGATTTTTTATAAAAGTTAAAAAAAATTAAGTAAAAAGAAGAAGATTATTTTGGGTAAAAAGTGATAAACCACCATGTTTTAGTAATTAAATTTAAAAGTATCATCTTTTACCAATTAAAATTGAAACTACTATCTTTTGGGAAATAAAATTTGAAAACACTATGGTATGACAATTAACTCCAAAACCACGCTTCAACCCCATTTATTCCCTCTATTTTAACCCCATGATAGGGTAGAAAAATGGTTAGGTTGACCTTAAAAAGTGAAGGGATAATTGTGCAAAAAACCACCAACTTGTCAGGTTATTGTGATCAAAACCCCGAACCATAGTTCATTGCATTTTAAACCTCGAACTAACTAAAAATCAGTAAATCAAGGTTTTATCAATGAATAGCCGGTTATTAATTCTACGTGGACCGGTAAATAATCTACGTGTAATAAATTTTAAAATGTTGAAGCGGGTTGTCAAGTATTACACATCATTTAAACCCTTTTTAACAATTTTTAATTGTAATTTTTAAACGGGATTACATCATCAATGGTGGTTTGATTGATGTGTAATACTTGGAAACCATTCACCAACTAAAATTTATTCCACGTAGGTTATTTACCGGTCCACGTAGGATTAATAACTGGTTTCAACCGGTTACCCATTGATAAAACCTTTATTTATTGATTTTTAGTTAGTTCGGGGTTTTCTATGCAACGAAAAATGATTTGGGGTTTTAATCACAAAAAATTGATAAGTTAGAGGTTTTTTGCGCAATTATCCCAAAAGTGAAATGGTAAAATTTGTTATTTTCCTATTGGCTAATTAATTATAAAAAAATGATTTATAATAATATAATAATAATGATGGGATGGAAATAGACATTTATGGGGTGAGAATAGTAGCAACCATAAAACTAACATTATCCGATTGAAATGTAAAAGTTGCTCACATAATACAATAATTAATGGGAAGACCAAAAAAGCTTAAAGTTGATCAAACACAAGTTAATAACAAACACTCGTCTTCAAATGAGAATAAGTACCGTATGCACTTTCTACTTTGTAATTTTAAAATCAATAACTCGATTGCATTTAACAAAGTGTAATTCATGTTTGTCTCCTAAATATTCACATCAAAATATACTTCTCCATGCAATCAATAATTTCTTGTATTTTTTTTTCCTCTCATGGATGAACATATAAATAAGCAGATCGAATACTAACGTAGCAGACATATATACCAAATAAGAGATTTAAGGAGACAAATCATGCGGAAATCCATAATAATAAATGAGAGATCAAAGTGCAACAGTTTTGGCCCAACTATACTGTGAAGACCCCTCCTTACAGAGGAGCCTTGACGACTAGGTCCCAAATATGCAACACGATATCGATCATAACTAAGATAGAGTAATTAAGTGCGGAATTCAAATTACGGTACAACTATTAGTTTAATACAGATTTTTTTAGTACCGTCATACAGAGTTCAAATTAAACTAATAAAGGTACAAGACCAGTCTATTACATAATTTCCATATATCAAAGACATTTCTACCCAACCACCACAATAATCGACTTCAAAGCTGTACCAATCAGTCGTTGAGTAGTGTCTATAGCTTCAACTTGATCTTGATAGACCTAAGAACTAGGGGAAAACATGTCTATAGCTTCAAGTTGATCTTGATAGACCTAAGAACTAGGTTCAACAGGTGTTTTCCCCTTATCTTTTCCTGTAAAGAGATTCAACAACAACCGTGAGTAATGACTTACTGAGATTATAGAGTATACATGCAACAATACAAGGCGGAATGTGGGTAACAAGCGTGATATAACTTGACTGCCGTCAATAGCCACGCAAGGATGAGACATAGTAATATAAGATGAGGATGATGTCAGGCCACACTCACGCTTTTAGTGGAAGCTATCCACTCAATACTGAGCTGGTGGGAGCATCAGAGTAAGCAACTAGAGTAACAAACTACCATGTTCAATTGAACTGGTGACATAAACAAGGTGACATAAACAAGGTCTAGAACAGTAGATCAACAATGCTAAATATGTTGAGCTGATAACAAATACATCAATGATGCAAGCAATGATGATAAGTATAATAAGCAAAGTCATGATAGCAATATCATCTTGTAATAATAACCGAAACGAACTGTAAATACAATGTGTGCAGAATGATATATCAAATAGTTATCATGATCCACAAGGCTTCAACGACGACCCATGGTGAGCACAGGTCACAATCCAGCTGAGCATATATGAATGCCAAATAAGCTATGAACAACAATATGTCTCACCCATAATGAAGCATGTATAGCTGAAATATCTATAACTCATTGTTTACTGGTTTAGACTGAGCTGATGACTTTCACAAGCGGATTACTCCACTACCTGAGTTCTCAGGATTTCACTTTAAATTTTGACTTTCTGGACTTGGCTTTAGAAACTTTGACCCACTTTTCAATAACTTTAACTTTAATATTTACATGAACGTTATCTTTAAAGACTTTACATCTGATTGATTATCATGTCATATTAAGCTTTGTTGAATCATCATTGTACTTTGGATTTTCATTGACATGGTTTTGATAACTTATAAGCATTTATGTCCTTTTTCATGGACATGTGTGACTTATCAAGTCATTTTAAGCTTTGATTTACATATTTTAATACTCATAGGAATGCATATAAACTCATGCCATGAACTTATTTGATGTCTTTATGGTCATATTATTGCATGTGCTTTCACTTCAACATGTATGCATGATTATGGTGCTTATTCATTGTGAAATATTAATAATCAATATGCTTTCCTATACTTAATTATGTCTTTTATCATACCGTCTTTATGTTAAATATATGCTAGGTGTTTATGCAATTTGAACCTTGTATCTATTGTACATAAGCATGTGTATTGAGATTAAATCATACATGATCATATACATAGGCTCCTATACTTTAATTTGATGCGAATCTATACATTTTTATGAGTCTTTGCTGCTATTAAATGATCACACATATGCACATGTTTACATTCCTAATTTAGCTTTATATATATATGGTCAAGTTCTATGGGGAACCTGTATGCATTGTGCAATTTGGGAACCTCCATACACCCTTAGATCTATAATTTCAATGGATCAGATTTTAGTGGCAAAAGAGTAATTAAGTTGAACTTTGTTGCACCGGTGCACAACATATCACGTGCGGAGGGACAAAATTGGAAGAAGGTTCATTTAGCTAAAATTCACATTCCTTCGTTGCATACTGCGATTCTAGCCCTCCTTCCGTAATTCATATTTGCTCCGGATTTCGCTCAAGATTCATCCCTCCATCTTTATCCCGAAAAGCACTCATGCCTACTCAAATATATTAAGCTTTGTTCTTCAAGTACACAGATACAATGCATACGATTCAGTGGTTTTCAAAAAAAGGGAAAAAAACAAACATTCACATGCGAACAACCGGGTTTTTTTTTCGCCATTGCAACTTCGATTATTTTGTTAAATGGAAGTGCATTGTTGCATATTTCATGTTCATTGAAGTGTTTAGTTCATAATCGAAGTGTGTATTTCGTATTTAAGGGTTTTTATGCCCTAGTTAGTTTTTGGTTCAATCGGTAGGTGGTTTAGTTCATAATCAAAGTATCTGTTTATGAAGGTTTGAGTTGCATCTCTTTTTAAATGCATTACGTCGACTTTCAATATGCATATTAAGGTAATTTCAGTATGCATATAAATTCAATTTTAATAATGTTTATGCATTGAAGACATGCATATAAATTCAATTTCAATTGGATGTTTAGCTACAGGTGTGGAGATGAAAACCGTATGAAAACATGCATGGATAGAAAGTCAAAACAAATGCAATCTATCCTAACTATAAACTTCACGATTTTAGAAATTACCATAAGATATATCCGGTTATTTGAATATAGAATATTTTAAATATGTTAATGTGACTAAATAATTGTTTAAACTTCCAATTATGCCATTATTGCATCCTTATTTAATATATTGTGCATTTTTGGTTCCCCCGGTTCACAATGCATCGTGGTGCCCCATAGAACCTCAATCTATATATCTATATGTATATATATACACACACGTATAAATGTTGCTGTGAATTTTATGTCAGCATATACTCCTTAATATAGTTTACGCATGTGAGTTTATGTACATATAAAGGCTACACACTTACTTTTATTTGAATGAAAAGGCTGCTATGTTTATTTTAAATGTTCAAGCACATAAGAAATACAATACATGAGAGATTTGACATTTACTTAGTTTATGTTGTAACACAAAAAGCAAAGGACTGTTGTTGTGTTTTTATTATCACTGGGCCCACACCCATGCATACATCCGAGATTTATATTGTTTTAAGTCTTGGAACTGTAAAGTACACTGCACACACATACTTAATTTATACAAAGAAAAGGGACTTGGTTGCTGTGAACTGCTTATGGTTCTTGTTACACACACAGCACACACATCAGACTTGTTCCTTAATTTATGTTGGTGCTGTGAACTGTTGCTGTCCATACACTGCACACACATACATGCATATACATCCGAGATTTGTGTGTATATATATATATATATACATGTTGATTCTGTTACACACACTGCACACACATCCGAGATTCAAACACCAAATGAATCTTAGATCTCTCGGGTATATTACACCCATGCTTAGCTAAATAAACAAAGGAAATGGAAAGAGAAGATTGCTGATAAATGACTAAAACATCCGAGATTTGTGTGTGTGCGCGATATATATATATATATATATATATATATATATATATATATATATATATATATATATATATATATATATATATATATATATATATATATATATATATATATATATATATATATATATATATATATATTAAATGGTGTTTGATGCTTTTTGATGAACAAAACACACACACATATGCAGGGGCGGACCCACGCCTATGGCATGGGGTCAACCGACCCGATTTGCACCCGCTACGCGCGGGTAGGCATTGGAGTAAAACCACAAACAATCTTGTCATAGCTTTAAACACTGATCCTTATAAACCCACTTTGATTTCCATCTTACTTTTCATTCATTCCAAACACCAATATTTGAGCATCGATATCTCATTCATCTTAACTGCGATTTGGACGTTCTTTATATCGTTGGAATCCTCTCTTCAAGAAGAATACAAACTCACAAAATATTAATTATATATTTCACAATTATATATAATTATATTTGGTCAAAAAACATGGAAAATACATTTTTTTTCTTTGAAAAATTTACACTTTTTTCCAACACTTACACTATCGTAGATATTAAATTCCGACCCCCATAAAAAAATTTCTGAGTCCGCCACTGCACATATGCATCTTAGACCATGGCCGAAGGCCATATGGCCTTTCTTGTTGGCTGAAAACAGAAAAACGAAATTGACAGCAACAACGTTTTATAATCTCAGAACTTTAATTTCAATTTTGGAATTAAGGCTTCAAATTTATAATGTGATTAACTAAACATATAATTCAAACATGTATGGGTTTTGTTTCAAACATACAACACTAACTTTGTTTAAATCTTGCTGATTTGAAGTGGATTTTTGTGTTCATAAACACAAGAAGCCGTAGGCTTCTATAAGAACAAAGAGCAGAAAATTTAAGATGAAAATTTACCTTAATCTTTGTAGTATTTATTGTTGTTTCTTGATTGTTAATTTTCCTTGACTCGTTCTTGAATTTTGTTGCACAATTGATGGTTCTTGTTGAAGAATGAAGATGAACCGTAGCTTCTTTTTGAGAGAGAGAATGAAATGGTTTGGCTTTTGTTTGTTAGGTGGAAATGAGCAGATGGTCTCATTTTGGGTTTATATATTTTACAAGTTTGTTAAATGATCAATTTAGTCGCTAAACTTGTTTTTATTCCATTCTTTTAAATTGTTACTTTATAATTAATACATAACATGTATTTAACTTAATTATATATTTTACAATACAAATAATGTAATTAAAATTACATTATTAAGTCAAATACAGACGGTTAAAAGTTAGGTTGTTACATATACCCCGGAATTGGCCGATATTGACCACATCAATGAGCACTATGAGGAATACTTTCCAAATCTAATGGAAACAAAACGATTGACGAGTTTAACAAGCGTTGAGAAACATGACCTTATTACTTCATTCTTTTTTAAAGGTAATTAACCCAACAAGTTGAAATGTGTAGGAGTGAAAAAGCACATGACCTCGTTTGGAAAATCCGAAGGCTCAACCACGTATTAAGTGATCATCACTATTAGGTTGTTTACTTGAGTCTAACGATTGACGAGTTTAACAAGCATTTAGAAGCATTTTATTTGTTTACTTCATTATTTTTTAAAGCAATCACCTTTGATCCATTTAAAAAATAATAATAAAGTTGATATAACAATCTGATAAAAATCTCCTAATGCAGGAACTACAAGGAGTTAACTTGCACATATAAATGTTAAATACTTTGACTCCAACTTTACATTCTAAACAAATCACATATGTATCTATTTTAATAAAAGAATAAATAGATCCACTAGTCATATAAATAGGATGTCAATTGACATTTTATCCATTTGACATATGTCATCTATTGATAATTAAATGGTTATTTTTAACGTAAACAAATTTATTCAATAAATAATTAAATACTAATAAATAAGTAACTACATTTCTTACTAAGTTTAAATTTTAAATATAAAATATAATCTAAATCAGGTAAAATTTATAAGTTATCTTATTAAAATAAATTTAATATAAACTTAAACAATATACAATATACAATCTTATCTAAGTATAATCAATATAATTAAATCTCTCTAATATTGTTTTTAAATATAGAATTAGTATACTTGCGTGATCTTTTTATAATTAGTTGTTATCTATAATTTATTTTAATATATTTATACATTTTAATTTCAAATTTATACATATTTTATAAAAATAATAATTAATTATTATAGATTCTTGGGTTAATAAACTAATATAATATATATTATTCTTGCATTCTTATTTTGGGATTAGAGTTTCCTAAATGCTAACAACGTAAAACTAGTTATTTTTATGTTTATATCTTTGTTTGGCTTGATATACATATGTGGGTTAAAACACATATATACATACCTAGCTTACACACAGAGAGAGAGGTTACTAGCAAGACGAGACTGCGTCGGAGCGGAGCCGACTGTCGATCGCCGGAGTTCACCTCGCCGATCGCGGGGGAAGCAGAAGAGAGAGGGACGCGCAAATGGGAGAAAAAGTGAGTAGGTGTGGGGAAAAAGCTTTTACATTCCCCGTTACATTTTTGAGGCATTAGCGGCGACACAATTAGTGACAATGAACAAATCTGGATGCCTGTCGCCTAATGAGTTTGTTGCTGCTAAAGGTGCTGAGACTAATGAAGTCATTTCTTGTAGTGTAACCGAAAACATCAAATTATTTTTATTTATAAATTTCTTTGTAATTATAACCCTATTAATATCATATTACATAATTGAGACACTCTCAAATTTAATGAAATAAAAGTACTTCAACTTAAAAGCCTTCTAGCACATAAAATGTTTTCATAAATTTCATTTAATTTAACTAAAACTTATGAAAAACTTTTAAAAAATCCTTTACAAATTCTTATCTAGCTAATTAACCAAATTTACAGTTTGACTGGGTATTAAAGTGTAAATCCAATTTCAAAACAAAAGAATGTTAACCGAATTTATTTGTATATCTTGTTTACATAAACTATAATCAATATATAAATATTTAACACATGTAAAAAAAATATTCAAACTCGAGCCGGGTTGAGCTGTAGTTGAGCACTTGAGCAACTTGAGTAGTTGTATCATCATACTCAAGTGTCAAAGGAATTGACTCGTGGGGCTCGTGATTGAGCCTTATTTTTTAGTCGAGTAGTGTCACATGCAGTCATTCTCGACTCAAAACCAGTCATCAATGTATATATTGTTAACCATTCAATAAATTATAGAGTCAAGTCAGCTAGAGTATCGATAATTTTATCGACTTTAACTTAAGTTTTGAATTTTTAGTCTTTAGTTGAGTTTCGAGTAAAAAAAATATAAATGATTCCAAGATGAACCTCCGAATGATTGTCACTACTGTGAAGCATCAACTTTTTTAGAAACCGGGCCACAATTTGTGGACCGGACCACGACGAAGTGATACGACCATACAATTACTTATGTCAGCAAAAGAGCGCATAGTTCCCATCGTATATAACATAAATTTATAAATTAATAAATTATGTTGTTAACTTTTCAAATTGCTAATAAAATTATATGACAACCAACTTGTGTCAATAATCTTTTTTTTAATGACAAACCCCTTTTGTCTTATAAGGAGACTTTAAAACTTACTTCCACCACCTAAATTTCAACTTGTATTTTACTGGAGTTTGGGAGTAATACATTGGATAAATGGTGTGAGTTTTTTATAAATGTGACAAATGGCCAAAACGATACCTTGTTAAATAACTATAATTAATGACATAAGCCGTTTTTAAAACATTTATAATACTTTTAAAATATGAAATAATACACTTTGACACAAATATATATTTTTTGTAAAATATTGCAAAATAGTAACTTATTTTTGGTACACTACAAACAAAATATCATTTAGTGACACACGAAAAGTGCCATTAAAAGTCAAAAAAGTGTCAATATAGGTGTTAAAAATTTTTACCTACACAACAAAAAGTTGGTAAAAGTGGAATGAGTATAGATATATAGTAACTAAATTTATAGGGATAATTGCGTAGAAAACCTTAAAGTTGGACCATTTTTGTGATTAAAATCCCTAACCATTTTTTGTTGCACAAAAAACCTCTAACCCGTAAAATCTTTTGAAATTAGGACTTGACCTGTTATAATAGGTTGCTACGCTTACATGGCACACACGTGGCATCCACATGGCAAACCCAACTTACGTGGCGCCTACCTGGCACTACATGTATAATTCTTAAACTGAATTTTTGCATAAAAAACCCCGAAATTGGTGGCTTTTTCGATTAAAACCCTTAACTATATTTTTCTCACCTCTAACCAACAATAATATTTACATTTTCTCTTCTTCTCTATTTCCGGCAACTCCGATTACTCTATCCCCTCTTTATGTCTAGTGTTGTTTATTTTATGTATGTATGTTCGATTAACTTTTGTTGTTTAATCTTGAATTTTAACTTCAATTGTGTCGATGGAATCGATTTCATTTTGTGTTCACGAGTTGCATTTTTAGGTTCAACTTTATGTTCAATTTCGTTTATTTATGTTCCATTTTAGCTTCAGAATATGATCAGCCAGAGCAGTGAGGTTCGCTAGCCTAGAGGGTGGAGGTTTCATTGGGAAACAAATTATTTGTTTAATAAATAAAATTTTAATAAATATCCATGTCATCAAAATGCAGTCAGTGAAAACTCAAATTTAAATATCTTTGTTGGTTGGAGGGTTTTTATCAAATAAAAAATGATTTGGGGTTTTAATTGAAAAAATTAAACAAGTTGGAGGTTTTTTACGTAAAAATCTATTTTAAAAGTTTACACGTCATCAAGTTGCAACCGGCTAATTGAAAAAAACCCAATTTTACAAAGTTTTAACCGATTTGAGGTTTTTTGTGCAATGGAAAATGGTTGGGGGTTTTATTCGCAAAAATGATCCAACTTAGAGGTTTTTTGCGCGATTTCCCCAAATTTATATGGGTATAGACTTCAAGTATTTTGTGATAGAATTTTTATGTCACTACTTTAAAAAAGTGTGGGTAAAATATTGTTTTATACCTACTCTTTTTCATAATTGACACTAAAAGTAAGATAGTGTGACACTTTTTTGTGTCACTAAAAGCGTGTGTCACTAATCACACTTTTCTTGTAGTGGTAGGATCGTGATAGAAATTTTAACCTTTTTGAATTAAATAATTAATTTTGAACACAATACTTAGATAATTATGTTGACTTATTATCAATTATATTAGTTAAAAATTAATATGTCATTTAAATGATTTTAAAACAACTTATGACAATTAAACATTTTAATTATTAATTTACTTTTATAATTATTATTTTAAATATTGAGTATTTATTTTAATTATATTAATAATAAAATTTATTGCTTTTTGTTATTAAATAATAATAATATACCAATAAGCAATAGAATTTATCATTAACTTTGTAAACACAAATATGTAATAATCATAGTAATTTTTATAAATAAATAATTCAAAATATCAAATATATAGTAGACCAATTGCAAAACTTTAATTATTAATCATTAGTTTTATAACTTTTAATTACTACAATTAATTGATTATTTTTCTAAATATTTTTTAATGTTATTAGCTTTTATAATGACAAACGCAAGTTATTTGCAGTAATCCAAATAATCTTTCACAAGCTTTAACTATCAAATTAGATTAAATTACTAAAATTAAAAAACTATAATCATCTATTGTTATCACCATTGAGAGCAAATATGATTAATCACTGTCATTAGATTATGGGTCCACAATAAAAATAACAACATAAAAATTTATGAAGTTTTTTTTAAAATATCCTAACATACATTATACTATTATAAAGAACTACGTAATTTATAAAGTTTTCAAACGGAACAACCCGACTAATGCACGAATATAATTAGTAGTTATTAAAAGGGTAAAAAGTAATTTTGTTCAAATCAAAAGCTCAAACGCCTATCAACGAAAATGGAGCTTTTGATCTTGCACTTTTAAAAATTATAAGGGTCGGTTTAGTTGACCTGTTTTCGGTAAAAAAAAAAATTCGTCGAAAACAAGAGCTTCTGTAAAACGCATTTAGATCCATTGTTTTTTTGATATTTTTTCGCTTTTAAATTTCAGCTTTTAGCTTTCAAATTTAAAAAGGAACTTAAAAATGCATTTTTAAGGTTTTCACATTTTGTTAAATCAAAAAAGTGAAAAATGAACACAAAAATTATTTATAACAAATTTGAACACATTCTCATATCTAAAATGTGTTTTTTTTTAAACCAAAATGTTTTCAGTTTTATTAAAAATTTTAACCCGAATTTTTTTCGTTTGCTAAACGCACCCTAAAGTTCTTATTAATTTATCTTCAAACATACTAGTGATCTTTTTAGAATACAATACACTACAAGAAATGTAATGTTTAGGGACGAACCTTTTAGGGACAACATGGTGTTGTCTCGAAAAGTATACTTTTTGAGACGACAATTTGACCCTAAATCTATTTCAAGGAAATTAAAAAGTTTTCAAGTTTTTGGGACAATAAGTTGTCTCTGAAAGGTGGGCGGGAAATTTTCCCGGAGGCGCCAATTTTTTAGGGCTTTTTGAGACCACAAGTTGTCTTTATAAAGTAAAAAAAATCTACTAATTTTAAAAAGATTTTATTAAAATTATTTTGAAAGAACATGTCCTCTCTAAAAGTAAAAATATATTTATTGACAAATTTTATCTTTTAAATAAATATATTTATTTAAAATCATCAAAATTTAACAATTTCTTTTTGAAAGGTTTTATTCACTTATACCCAGCACCTCAAGGGTTTACGCAACAGTTTCTCTCCGTGCGGTCGCCCCTCCGGCCGTCGCCCCTCTGTTCGTCGCCCCTCTCATCGTCCCTCTGGCCGTCGTCTCTCTCGTCGTCTCTTCACCAACGCAGGCACTAGGGATACATATTTCTCTCGGCGCAGCTGCTATCGATCTTCGGTGGTACCATCTCTGTAACCGACGCAGGCAATAGGGCTTGAAATTTGAAGGTAAGTGAAGGATTTAGTCAAAATTGTTGATTGTTTCTGATTTCTAGTTTGATTTTGAAGGACGTATTCTTCTCCTATTTCTTTAAAATTCAAAGCCATGCTTTGGTTGAATTTTTTCGCTTGCTAAACGCACCCTAAAGTTCTTATTAATTTATCTTCAAACATACTAGTGATCTTTTTAGAATACAATATATAACAAAACTGACAAAAAATATTAATAAAACTAAAAAAAGTTAAAACTCTTCGAAAACTAAATTCGAAAAAGAATCCAAAATCAATATTGATAATTGACAATCGATAACAAAAAAATAAAATGGCATAGCTCTTGACATGAACTTAAATGAATTATAAATAACTCAAAACATATCGACATGAAAATGAGATCCATGAAGATTGCAAGTTAGTAAAGTAAATATTGTTGGTGATTTATCACCAATATTATTTAAGTGTAATGGGATGAACTTGTTTGAGCAAAATAATCTTATTACATAATGTACAAGTTGGGTTGGTGCGGAGTGCACACTTGTTCAATATTGTTTAATATTAAATACCGAGGGTTCAGGGGCAGCGCCCCCGATAGCAGGGTTTCAGGGGCGGCAGCCCCTGGTAGCGGGGTCCAAGGGCAGAGCCCCTGGCTGGGGTCGAGCTGATGGGTACACGAAAATAATTACCTGCCGTTTTGGTCATTGATGGGTACACGAAAATCAGTAAGATATTCCATATTCTTTGTTCGTTATTTCTCTGAGTTTTATCCGATTGGGATTTCGATCGTACCGTCGAAATACTTCAATCTGAAAGTGTATCACGACTCTCAGATTATCCTAGTATTTTTGCAACCCGTATTTTCTACAAATATTAAATTCATTTTATTATAGTTTCACTTACACATTTTATCTAAAAATAAATTCGTTTTATTATAGTTAAAATAAAATAAAAAACTATATACATTTTATTATTTGACAATTTATAAATATTAATAAATAATTAACTGTTTCCATTATTTGTCATTATCAAATAATGACATTTGATATCATTATTTTCTGACATTTCTCAATTTATCAACTAGTTTAAATTCACAGATAACCATTTTGTTATTTTTATTAAAATAAAAATGTATATATTTTAAGTCTAAGTTTATATACATTTTAAGTAACTAATTTTTATTAAAATATCCACTTCGTGTTTGAAAAGTAAAAGGTACTTTAGTAAACATATTTCATAACACTTCTAATAAAAAAAATTTATGTGTTTACATGTTATATATTCCCTTTCTATTTATCAATATAAATTATAAATTAAATTTAAATTAAAATCTTATTTCGTTTTTACTTATCAATATCTAATCATAAAAATTATTTTATGTGTTTATAAATTTATTAAAAATAAATATACATCATACAAAAAACTATTAATAAAAAGTAAAAGGTAACCGGTAAAAATACATTGGGCAAATAACCAAAAATAGTAACAAGCTTTGACATTTTTATAATTAATAGTAACGTTATTTATTTTTTATAATTAATAACATTGAATTTTATATTTTTATTGTTTATAGTAATAACTTAACATTTTTTTTCAATATAGTAATTGGTGACCTACAAACTTGTTTAGCAGGTCACCAACAACTTTTTATTTATAAAAAATAGTAACAAATTTTCATATTTATATCAATAACGGAAACATATCAAATGAAACCTAACTTTTTATTTATTTTATTTATTTTAAGTTTTTTAAAAATTTCATAAACAATCAAAATAAACTAAATTTACGTTTTATATTTTGTTATGGAATTTTATAATAAACTCAATTTATGTTTCAAACTTTGTTAAGAAATTTTATAATAAAATTTTAGTTTTTAAATTATTTTATTATTTATTTATTTATAGTTTAATTAATTAATTATTATTATCTTTAGTGACTATTTTCTTTTAATTTCAATAAACTTATTTATTCACAATTTTTATTTTTTCATAACCTTATAAATTTTCTAATATATATTATGAATATTTATTTACGGTCAGATAATATTCAATTATTTGTTCATGATTATATATAATATGAACGAAAAAAATACTAAAAATCATTTCATTTTTCACTTTTTCCAAACGAGAAAACTATGAGTCATTCTCTTTTTAGTTTTTCTGAACAAAATTATACCATTTTGGTTTTTTAGTTTTTCCGAATGAAATAGGTTGCAGTTTTTTTATTAAAAAAATTATAAATCAAAATGGGTTGCAATATTTTTTATTCGAAAAAATATTATTCATAGTTTTTTTTGTTAAAAGCTAAAAAAATGAACGGTTGCAATTTTTTCGTTTGCAAAAATAAAAAATCAACGTTGTTCATAATTTTTTTTGTTGAAAAAATTCTAAAAAATCAATGTGTCTAGTTTTTGTCATTCAGGATACCTAAAAACTTGAATGGATCGTACTACTTTTCATTTCTATAGATTAAATAACTGAATAATTTGTAGTTTTTAATTCCAAAGAAAAAAAATACGAACCATATAATTTTTAGCTTTTCCAAACAAAAAAATATGAATCATTCTGGTTTTTTAATTTTTTGAATCTAAATGGGTTGCATTTTTATATTTGAAAACTAAAAATCAAAATGGGTTACAAAATTTTTCATTCGGAAAACTATAAACCAGAATAATTCATAGTTTTTTTCATTGTTAAAAACCCGAACAAATGTAGTTTTTAAATTCCAAACTATGACTAATTGTGGTTTATAGTTTTATGAATGAAAAATAGTAAGACTCATTTGATTTTTGATTTTTTTTTAAACTATTACTCCTTTAGATTGGGAATATAACTGAAACGATTTGTATCATTTTGTTCGTAAAAAACTAAGAAAAGAATGGTCGTAGATTTTTTGTTTGGAAAAAGTGAAAATTGGAATGATTCGTAGTATTCAGGGTCGTCTCATGGATTTTAGAGGCCATGTGCTTGTGATTACAACATAGTCCCTTACAATATTTTAAATAGTATATTAGTAATTTTGAGACTTAATTTTAATAGGTAAAGTCGAGTTCGTGAGTAACAAAAAAGCTTATTAGTGAGAAATTAAAATAAATACTACGAATCAAATTGAATTTGACATGAATTCCATTTTAACGCACCGATACACAACGTATACATGTCAAATACAAGAAAGTTTTATTGGTATAAATTTAGATTTTAATTATAACCGTGAGGCCCTATGAAATTAGGGGCCCTGTGCGGTCGAGCCTTACGCACACCCTAAAAGCCGCCCCTGGTAGTATTTTATATAATTGTGAATATATGTTCGCAACTTTCTTTCGGATTTTGGCAGTTGTCCCTGTCGGTTAGGCATGACAAAAAAACTCATCCCCGACAGGAACCCGTAACTCGACCCCGATTTGACCGGGGAATCCCCGAGTTGACCGGGGATGAGGATGGGGACGGGGAATCCCCGATTTAAAATAATGGGGATGGGGCGGGGATGGGAGACACTTTAATCCCCGACCCCGGTTATAAATTATGTTTTAATATAAATTATTATTATATATATATATATATATATATATATATATATATATATATATATTTAACTTTACAATGTAAATTATTCATTACATTTTATATAATATATTAATATCATTGTATATGACTTTTCTATAGTTTAAAATACTATTGTTATTTTTCATTTTATTGGTTTTATAAATGTTTTGCATCCATTTCTTTGTTTTAGTTTTATTATAAATTATACGTTATATATGTAAATACCTCAAATATGTTTGAATTAATTTTTTTAATGTTTATATACATATATTTTTCTACTAAATTACTATTTATAATTTAAACTTAAATAATATTTAGAGACTTGAAAAACCCGATTCCGCGACGGGGATCCCCCGATCCCCGATTGGGACGGGGATGAGAATAGAAACTCATTCCCCGACGGGGATGGGGCCGGGGATGGATGAGAGGATTATGAAGCGGGGATGGGGATGGGAACTGAGATCCCCGCCCCGCACCGCCCCATTGCCATCCCTACTGTCGGTGGACAACCCCCCTCCCCCCAAAAAAAAAAATCTTATTTTAGCTTTCTTTTTAACTGTAAATATTCAAAATATATATTAAAATTTTTATAAGGTTATGAAAAAATAAAAATTATAAATAAATAAATGTAATGAATTAAAAAAAAATAGTTACTGTAAAAATATAATTAAGTAAACTTTAATTTAATAAATAATAATAGACAAATAAAAAATGAAATTTATTATAAAATTTCACACAAAAATTTGAAACATATTTTTGTGTTTATGAAATCTTAGAAAACTTAAAAAGATTTAAAAAAATTAGTATTTTAATTTGATATGTTACTATTATTGATAAAAATATGAAAATATGTTACTATTTTTTATAAATGAAATGTTGTTGACCTACTAAACATGTTTGCAGGTCACCAATTATTATTAGTGATAGAAAAATAAAAAGATTTTATTACTATAAACGATAAAAAATATAAAAGTCAATGTTATTAATGCGTTAATGATAAAAATCTCAAATTTATAAGACCGTATATAAATTTAAGAATTATAAACTTGTTAAGTTTAAAGAATACTCGGGTGTTAAAGATTCTCAATTTAAATGTGATTTAAAACAAAGGATATAAAAAAGAGAGAATTTCATATATACCCTTACAAAACTCCATAATATCATATATACCCAACCTAAAATTTTAATATCATATGTATCCCTTCAAAACATCATAATATCATATATATTCCTTCTAAACATCATAATATCATATATACCCAATTTTAATTATTAATATCACACATATCCATCTTAGACATTATTAATATCATATATACCCAATTTCATTAATTTAGTTATATTTATATCATTTAAATTTCATAATTAATATTGCTTACTAATTAATGACCATTATACCCTTACTCATTTCTTCTTTCAACTAAACTTCAAAATATCATATTTATCCAATTTTAATTAAAATATCATATCCTTTTAATAATATTATATAATTTATTTTTGTAAACTTTACTAAATAAATTATTTAAACCAAAACAAATTAACATTAAAAATAAAAAAAATTGTATTATTTTTTTTTCTAATACATTAGTTTCATTTTTTTTCAAGTTTGCATTCATTTTATAACTATTGTTTATTTAATTTATTTTTTTGAAATTTTATATTTAATCTAGTATATGAGTTATAACTTGTTATCCGATGTAATTAGTTGTGTATATTTTGTGTTAACGATAAGATTATATATATATATATATATATATATATATATATATATATATATATATATATATATATATATATATATATATATATATATAGGGTTGGGTTCCGGTAAGAACCATCATTACCGTGAGAACGTGAGAACCACTCCAAAATGCACAAATTTGTACATCAAATGCACAAATTTAAAAATTAAAAGTTTTAATTAAAACCATTATTAGTCTTAAATATTAATAAATATCATAATTTAACACTAAAATTACATTCAAAACTTACATTCATTAAATTATAAACTAAATGCACAAATTTGAACATCAAATGCACAAATTTCTTAAATGCACAATTCGTACATAAAATGGATAAATTATAGCATCAGATGCGTAAATTTTTACATGAAATGCATAAATATATCGAAAACATTTAATTTTAGTATCAAATGCACAATTTTATACAGTGGATGCACAATTTTTAAAGTGGTTCTCACGGTAATGAGGGGTTCTCATGTGAACCCAATCCTATATATATATATATATATATATAGAATATGGTTCGTGTGAGTACCTAAAAAATGCAGAGTACCGTGAGTACTTGTGAACACACGGGTTTCAGATGTGAACTTGCTCTGTAAAAAAGTTTTTTTTTTTTTGAATTTTTTTCATATTCATTTAGATACAAATAATATAAGGCTATTCGTAAAAAATTATATACATTTACACTTTCTATCATCATAAAAGTCATGTGAACGTGAAAAATTTCATGTGAACATGCTTAGTTGTGAACACATGTTCACAACAGTACACTTCATGTGAACACACACGTTTCACATAGTTCTAGTGTGTGTTTAGGTGTGATTTTTTGCAAGTAGTCTTTTATTATTAATTTAAACTTGATTATGAAAAAAAATTTATTTTAAGCGAGGTACATCCGGTACTCCGCAAAACTAGTGGTACTCATTTGAACCCAAATATATATATATATATATATATATATATATATATATATATATATATATATATATATATATATATATATATATATATATATATATATATGTATATATATATATATATATATGTATGTATATACTAAATTAAAAAAAACAACAAAATGCGATGTAACTATAAAGTTCGAAAAGAAAATGGAAAAAAAAAAGAACATAAAATGTAATCAGTTAATTGTATACAGATTACCGTAGGAAAAAAAACAAATAAGAAAATATAATAAGACGATACGATTTAATTACAAACGAGCAAAAACATAATACACATTTTTTATTTTTAATGTTAATTTGTTTTAGTTTGAAGAATTTTTTTAGTAAAGTTTACAAAAATAAATTATATAAAATTATTAAAAGAGATGTGATATTTTAATTTAAGTTGGATAAATATGATATTTTGAAGTTTAGTTGAAAGAAGAAATGATTAAGGGTATAATGGTCATTAATTAGTAAGCAATATTAATTATGAGTTTTAAATGTTATAAAAATAATTAAATTAATGAATTTGGGTATATATGACATTAATGATGTTTAAGAGGGATATATGTGATATTAATAATTAAAATTGGGTATATATAATATTATGACATTTAGGAGGGATATAGATGATATTAAAATTTTAGATTGGGTATATATGATATTATGAAGTTTTGAAGGGTATATATGAAATTTTCCCTATAAAATATAAGGTATGTTTTTCCGGAATAAAAAAATTAAATAACTGGGTTTGTTCACCATTTACTAATTTAGTAATCCCAAGCCCAAAATCTAGAAAATAACCTAGCCCAAAATCATATTAAACGTTTCCTGTGTAGTAGAAGTCCCAAACCCAAAAATCTTGCTCAAGAAAACCTATAAACCTTGATCAGCCGCCACCCATCATTTTCATCCTTTCAGCGTCTACTACCACTCACCACCAAATTTCTTATTCCGGCTACATCATCGCCGGCGACAAAAGCACCGGTAACCTTGATCCTTTTCCGATGTTAATCCCCTACGTACATTTCAGTGTTTGGATCTCTTAGCAACATACGAAACTAAGCCATGGAAGTGGTGGCCGATATCAGTTCGTCCTGTTTGTTCGGAGATGTTTTCATATTGTTGGAATTGGTGGACTCGGAATTTTAAATTTTATCAGTGGACTCTTATAAGGTAAAGTCTAATTCTTTATTTTATTACACAATTGTGATTAACGTACATATTTCTGTTTCGTATTATTACGATGTTGTGTAGACTTCACACAGTATTTGAAGAACTTATCAATTGGTAACATTTCATTATTATATCTAAACTTTTAATTATTTAATGAGACAATATTTCTATTAATTTATTGTTGTTTTTTATCTTTGTATAGATTCATGAAACAAGTATTTGTCTGTCTACTATACGCAGCATTGCTTTTTTAAAGTAGATTTGGACGATATTTATAATTATGTTAGTATTAATTTTAGAATTTTGATTGTTGGACGATATACGAAGTCATGTTGGTATTTAATTTTAGGGTAAATTACAAATTTCGTCTCCGTGGTTTATTATAAATAATGGATTGTGTTTTACTATTTTTTAACTTCAAAAATTACATTGACGGTTTAATAATTATTACTAAAGTTATTTTTATTATTATTTCTATTAGTATAAAATAATTCAAAATAATTTTAAAACCAGTAAAATGAATTTAGTGTAGAACACATGAAAATAAATAATAAAATATCTTTAAAGACATACGAATAATTATTATTATCAATTAAAACTAAAAAATAACGTTTTGAGTTTAGATTTTTTAAAATCAAATGTAAACCTTTTGTAAATCATAAAATAAATTATTATTATTATTAAGTATTCATTTTTATCCATTTTACATTAAATGATTTTAAATAAAGATTAAAATATCTATAAAAACATATAAATTGTTATTTCATCATTTTCATAATTAAAAACTACAAACAAAATAGTCTTTTAACTTTAGGTTTCCTTTTTGATTTTTTTTGTTGAAAAAATTAAAAGTTTTCATAAATAATAAAACAAAAAAAAACTAAACATTTTGATGAACAATAAAAAAGTTGAAGTTATTGAAGTTTTTTGATGGTTTTGAATAACTTTTTTAAAAACATTCAAAAACATTTTATCAATTGTTTTATTAATTTGTTATTTTAAATTTGTAGGTTCAAAACTCGTGGGAAAACCACGAATGAAAAAAATAAGAAAACTGTGGAAAAAGAATGGGCAACGTCCGTTGCCCATTAATTTCGATGTTGAGCATAACACCTATCAAGCGATTGGCGATAATGACATGGATTTCACAACCTTGGTCGGGACTTTTGTGGGAAATAATGTCCCAAAATATTACAAATCTTGGGCTAGTGTACCTGTACATATAAAGGCCCCTCTTTGGCCCGAGTTAAATGTGCAATTGTTTAATAAATTTTTGTTAGATTGTAATATTATACATTTAGCTGACTAGTCTTTTAAATTGCAGACATATTTTGACTTGGAGCCTCACTTAAATGACCCAAATGCAAAAGGAATAATGGCTGGAGTTGATGCATTGTGTTGTAAGAGATACAAGGATCGAAAATCACGATTCAAATTAGAGCATTTTACAAACCGAGGAGGGTACGAACACCCGATTGAAATCCGACAGTTCCCTCCAGATCAGATGAATTCTATTGAGTGGAATAAATATGTTGATTATTTCTTGCAAGACTAGTAGTCGATCAAATACAAATGCTGCAAACAGAGCCAAACAATTATATCCTAGTTGCCATGGACGTTAGTCATATGCTGCAAGATTACATAAACATGTAAGCTATCTTATTTAAAATTATATTTGCTAATATACATAGATATGACATAAAATATACTTAGTAATACTTGTAGTTATGATACTTGTGATATATAGTAGGAAATATAAACTTGACACTATGAATGCACTTGTAAGATTAGTTCATTATGTAATATATACTTGGTATTATGCATATGCTAGTATTATTAGTACTTCTTGTTGTGGTGGTTGTGATACTTGTATTGTAATATATATAGTAGGTAATATAAACTTGGCACTATGAATGAGTGATACTTGGTAACCTTATGTATATTAGTTAGTGTTACTAAAATTTGGCACTATGAATGCACTTGTAATATTAGTTCATTATGTAATATATACATGATAATATTAATCGGTCACTTAATGCACTTGGTACTAAGAATGGGTGATATATATAGTTAGGGTCACTTAGTACGTAATATAAACTTGGTAATATTAGCCGGTCACTTAGTAGGGTAATATAAACTTAATAATATGCATGCACTTGTATAATTAGTTCATTATATAATATAAACTATATTTGGTAATATGCACACAATAATGTAAACTATATTTCGGACTTCTTGTTGGTGGTTGTTATATACAGTAATATAAAATTGTTAATATGTATGATAATATATAGTTGTGAAATACATATTCTATAATACATACTTGGTAATATGTTTTTAGTGTAACCCTACTACTCTGATAGAGAATTTTGGTGAAATGCATCGACGTAATAATACTTTTGTCAATGAACTTGCCGCAAATCATTATGTAAGTAATAATTTATTTTATGTACGAAATCTTGTATAGTTAATTGTTTTGGAGTTAAATATGAAATTATATATAATATCTTCATATATATAACATTGAATGTTTATTTTAATTATACAGCACCAAATGCAACAGCTACTGAATGACTCTCAAAGTAGCACTTCCAACTCGATTAGTGAGGAAGAGATCATGTCACAAGTGTTGGGAGAGAGACGCGGTCATAATCGTGGGCTTGGACGAAATTTACCTCATGGTTCATCATCAACTTTAAACACTCAATCACAAGAAAGAACGTATACACAAGCTGAAGTTGATGCCATGTTTGCCCAACAAACTGCTCGTCAAAATGCGCAAGAAGCTGCAATTCTCGCGCAACAACAATGTCAAGCTGCGTTAGCTGCTCAACAACAATCCTTTTATCACGCCTTCTTATTTTCACAAATAAATGTTGTCGACTACTGACCGATCGTACCCCCACAGTTTGAGAACACGAATGAAGATGAAAACGAAGACGAGGATGAAGAAGATGAGGAAGACGAGGGAGATGATGTTTAATTATTATAAACAATAGATGTATTTTGTTGTAAATTATGTTAACAGAATTATTTTTTAATTTTAATCAGTTAGTTGCTCGTTTTTTAGAAAATTGTTTATATATTGGTTGGATTTCTGGAAATAGGTTTATTTTGTTAAATGCATATTACGCCCGATTGGGGGCATAAAAAACAGCAAGAAGCTGTGAGCCTTATATTTAGTTTTTGCGACGACACGTCGTCTCAATAATGCATCCTTATTTTTTTTTTTCAGGTACCTTTTGCGACGACTTTTGATACCTTTTGCGACGACGTGTCGTCTCAATAGGGTACCTTTTGCGACGACTAGAGACACTATTGCGACGATATGTCGTCGCAAAAAGTGATGATATGGCACGAATTTTGTTGACTTTTGGTCGTCGCAAAAGAGTTACATTTGTCGTCGCAAAAAGTCATTTGATACAAGTTTATTGCGACGACTTTTCTATGACCACTTGTCGTCGCAAAAAGTCATCTGTACGTTGCGTCGAGTGTTGGAATCGGTGGTCTCGGAACAAAGGTAAAATCTTATTGATTTATTTTATTTTGAAATTTGCTTTAACATTCATGTTTACGTACGGTTTATGTTCTTGCTTCGGTTTCATAATATTAGTTTGGTTTTGCTGAAAGTTTTAGAATAATTATTTAACGAGGTAGTTTTACCCGCACGTTGTAGCAGGATCATACCTATAATAAATTTTGATATTTTATAAATACTTTGGACGAAAAATATTTATACTGGGATATGATAAAAATAATGCGGCCATAACAATATATTCAAATTTTTATAAAATATAATATCGAATATTATAACAAAAAAACAAAACAGTATATATATATATATATATATATATATATATATATATATATATATATATATATATATATATATATATATATAAAACAAAATAAATGGTCAGGTAAGATAATAAATTTTATATTGAAATGTAAAAAAATAATGTAAAGATAATAAATTTTATATTGAATAATGTAATCAAAATTATATTTTTGAATTTTTATAAAACATAGTATATTAAAAGTTACTATTAAAAAACAAAAATATATTCTATTATTATATATAAAGTAATAAAGTAAATCAGCTGCTTATCTGTCAGTATTTGTTCATTGAACAGTACAGTATCATAGTTTTCGTTAGAAAAATATTTTGTATTGAAATATAGATAAAAATAATATGATCATAATGATATATTTGAATGTTTATATAATGATATTAAATTGTATAACATAAAAATAAAACAGTTATATATTATATAAAATAAAAAACACGTCAGCTGCATACCTGTCTGCTTAATAAAAATAGTTACAACGTTAATAAATTTTATATCGAAATGTAGATAAAAGCAATGCGATCATAATGATATATTCAATTTTTTATAAAATATAATACATCACGAAAACGTTATATATTATATACAAAGTAATAAAATAAACCAGCTGTCTACATTAATAAAAATAGTTCTGACGGCCATAAATTATATATCGAAATGTAGATAAAAACAATGCGATCATAACGATATATTCAAATTTTTATAAATTATAATATATCAAAAGTTATTATAGAAAAACAAAACGTTATATATTATATATAAAGTAATAAAATAAGTCACCTCCTTACCTATCTGCTTCAGCTCATAAAAATAAAACAGTTATATATCTATATTCTATATATATTAATAAAAGAAAATAATCTCGGATAAGTGTCACTCTCTAAGGAGATTATTTTTTCGTTTTCCCGCTCTTTTTCTTAAATTAGCACATTACTACACATAATTTAATTCAATAAAAAGTAAATAAAATTTGTTTTTTATTTGTTTGATTGTTTCCTAATTTTGCAACTCAACTAATCAACCAAATTAATTATATTAATGATAATTTAATTAATAATTTTCTTGATGGAATACCTTACAACTTATATATATATATATATATATATATATATATATATATATATATATATATATATATATATGTAAAGAAATTCATCATCACTTGTAGTCATAATATTACTAAATAAATTTTAACCACCATATTTTCTGATTAAATTAACCAATATCAGGTTAATGCAAGATGAATACACATATTCATTTTTTCAAAGGCTAATTCTGTTTATTCTCATGTCATTTTCAGTTACATATTTTATATATTCAATAATTGTTGTCAAAATATATTTTTGGTATCTTTAAAATAATAGTTTAGTAGTTATATATATTTTAAGATAAAATTCATCCATAAAATAACCCATGTAATTAGGCATGGCAATGGGGCGGGACGGGGATCTCAGTTCCCATCCTCATCCCCGCTTCTTAATCCTCTCACCCATCCCCGTCCCAATCGGGGATCGGGGATCCCCGTCGGGAAATCGAGTTTTTCAAGTTCTTAAAAGATTATTAAGTTTAAACTATAAATAGTAATTTAGTAGAAAAATTTATACAAATAAACTTTAAAATAAATCAATTCAAACATATTTGAGTTATTTACATATATAATTTATAATTTATAATGAAACTAAAACAAAGAAATGTTTGCAAAAGATTTATAAAACCACTAAAATGAAAAAAACAATAGTATTTTAAACTATAGAAAAGTCATATACAATAATATTTAACACATTATATAAAAATGTAATGAATAATTTACACTGTAAAGTTAAATATATATAATAATCTATATTAAAACATAAAACATAATCGGGGTCGGGTTTGGGGTCGGGGATTAAAGTGTCTCCCATCCCCGTTAATTTAAATCGGGGATTCCCCGTCCCCGTCCCCGGTCAACTCGGGGATTCCCGGTCAAATCGGGACGAGTTACGGGTTCCCCGTCGGGTATGAGTTTTTTTTGCCATGCCTACATGTCATACATGGGTTAATACACTAGCTAGTTATATAAAAAATTAAAAAAAAACAGGTCAACTGCATACTTGTTTGACGTTAATAAATTTTATATCGAAATGTAGATAAATCAAAGCGATCATAAGGATATATTCAAATTTTTGTAAAATATAATACATCACGAAAAC
>JAANYP010004904.1:0-67284 GCA_020465985.1 Centrapalus pauciflorus | reverse complement strand
AAAACAATGCATCCATAAGTATTTATAAAATTACAAGAAAAGGAAAATACAATAATACATTTCTAAATACATTTATACAAATAAAAAAATACATAAATACATGTATAAATACATGTATGGCCGGATTTTAGACATATGGGGTATTAGAGTTTGACTTTTATTTTTTAATATTACTTTAAACACCATCATTTTGTTTAATAGTGCACACAACTTTTGTCTCCCATGCTTTTCATCATTTGAAAGACCACAAATTTCTCTATAAATAGAGAGGCTTTTCATTCATTTTAAACACACCAAAATCTTCATTCCTCTCCTCATAAAACCGGCCATCATACACACACATCACAAAAATTCTTCATTCAAGTGTTCTTCAAGTGTTCTTGGTGTTCTTCAAGAGTTTTGGTGCATATCTTGCAAGGGTTTCAACTTCTACTCAAAAATCATATTCTAAATACTTCAAAGTAAGTATATACTAATTATTTCATCTTATAGTTTCAGTGTTTTAATATAAGTCTTTGCATATATATATATATCACCATCAACAACAAGGGTTACTAAAAACATCAAGTTTATAAGTCTAGGTTTTTTATTTTTATAAGTGTGTTTTCCCTTAAAATGTGGCATATTAATATATGAACAATTATAAGCATGTTAATATCATGAAAACATGATGTTATATACGTGTGTTTATCTAACTTTGTAATAAACTTTTATACAAGTAGTCTTTGAATAAACAACAAGAATCATAAGTTGTTTTAAGTTTATAAACTACTGATTTTCGGCAGAAAATTTATATCAACTTTGAAAAATCATAACTAATTCATAACTCAACGAAATGAGTTGATTCTTGTCTCAAAAGTTAGATCTATGTCTTAACTATAGATCTGTAATTTTTCATAATTTATTTTGAAGTTTAAGACCTCCAGAAATTATTTGGGAAACCGAAAGATTGACAACTCGAAAAATGGCCGTTCTTGATTCTAAAAATCCTTTGTATATAGTAGTTTAATGTCCTAGAAAACCAAAGTCAAAAACATTTTGGATCTTGGTCAAAAATAGCCTCAAGGTAGGCCGAAAAACCTCCGAAAAAGCTGGAAAATTATATATATATAAACTTGACGTTTTAAGCAAATCTTATTTATAAACTTGTAATGTTGGGTGATTTAAGACATAAAAATCTATAAATATACCTATTATCATATATTAGTGATATTAAGTCCTTATTATCATTTAGGACTCGGTTAAACACCTCCGGTTTCATCACCCATCAATCAACGCACATTGCATTTTTTGCGCATATTTTGCCATCGCAATTCCGGTGAGTCTTCATAGTCCCATTTTTCCATTATTATGTTTTGGGATGAAATACATGTTTCGTTTTTATATGGACACAAAAACTTCTCGATTCTATTATGTATTACATATGTGATTTCCGCCCTTATATAATGAAATCGTTAGTTGCATTTGTTTGCAAGCGCGAATATATTGTGGATAGATCTATTGGGAGTCATGTCCCCCACTCGGGTTAGTGGTTTAGCTAACTGCGGGTGCATATATATTCAACACACGGTATTACGTATGGGAATACTGCTCGGGGCAAATTCATTCTAATTAAGCTTCGGTGACATGATGGTTTATGTAATACATCTCATGGAATTTATGATTTTATAAATTCAAATCATCTGATAATGTCCATACAACTGGTCTTTTCGCGTAAACCTATGAACTCACCAACAATTTTTGTTGACGTATTTTAGCATGTATTTTCAGGTAATTAAGGCAAGTGTGCCTTCGGATACACCAACTTTCAAGCTTCCGCATTTCATGGAGTCGCATGCATATTTCGAAACTAACGGAGATTTGACTGCATTATTTTTGGACGCATTAATTATGTATTAGAATCTCTGTATTTACGCGAACTTCATTCCTTTCATTTTGTAAAACATTAATACATTTTTAAATTTTAATGATGTAATATTTCGAAAACGTCCATATAGTGGTCGTTCGTTATAATTATGGTTACGCTTCCGCACTCGTCACGTCTCGCTGCCAACCAAGGTAGCAGGGTGTGACATGATTGATGCTGCCTATCAACATAATCACTGCGTCTGGTTTTGAAAAACGTTATTTCATTTATAACCAGTTTTCCACTATGATTTGAAAACTTATTTGAAACCACAGCAGATTTGCTTTCAACATGAGACTTACCATTGTTGAAAGCAGGATGCTTACCTTTTGAAAACATATTTTCAGAATGTTTAGCATCAAAAGGATTAACATGTCTCTTACCATCAGCTTTGGACCCAGACCCTGTTTTGTCAATAGGTTTAGTGTCAACTGCTGCAGTTTGAGCATGTTTTCCTTTCTTTTGCTTGTGTGAATCAGCAGAGCACTTACCAGGCTGATTTGATGGAGAACACATTCCATCATCAGCTTTTGGGCCTTTTTCACACAAGCACCTCTCTTGGACATTTCCAAGTCATTTCTCTTCTGCTGCCTTGACTGCTCATCATTTAGTAAGGATCCATATAAGTTTACAAGATCCATACCTTTGATGGTACTTGAATTTCTCAAGATGGTAGAAAAGTAGTTCCACTCTTCAGGAAAGATGTCCAAGAACTTGTTCACCAGGGTCAGGCTGTCCTTTGTGATCCCAACAGCTTTGAGATCATTAACAAGAGCAGTGAACCTGGTGTAGGTTTCTGTGAGTGTCTTCTTTGGTTTTGCAAAGAAGAGTACATACTGTCTAACAAGATTGTTAATCCTGTTGTCCAGTGTGATTGTGGGTCCATCATAGACGGTACACAAAGTATCCCACATCTCCTTTGCAGTCTTCATCTTCTCAACCTGTTTGAACTCATCATCAGGCAGAGAGATAACCAGGTTATTCCTGGCTTTTGCATCTAGAGCAACCAGTCTTTTTTCTTCATCAGACCATTGAGCTTTGGCCTTCTCAAAGGTTCTGATTTCAGGGGCAGCTCCTTCAACAGCAGGAGTTATGGTAGTAACAGAGGTTGGCACATAGGGACCTTCCATTACTATCTCTGATAGTTGTACATCCAGATTCTCTAAATAGAGCATCATTCTGCACTTCCAGCCAGAGAAGTTCTGATGATTGAACTTTGGGGGTTTGGCCATTGACCCATTTTCATAGTAAGAGGAACTTGCAGCACTGTTGTCCATGGAAACGTAGGGAGAATGAGAGATCTAGAGATGACACACACTCTTTCTGCTCTGATACCAGTTGTAGGTCCCAAAAGGTTTCCCAAGTGTATAGTCCTAAGCTGTAGAGGGGGGGTGAATACAGCTATTTAAAAACTTAACAATCTTTTTCTCAATGTTTGTGTATAATATTAACAAGTGTTAATTACAAACAAGTTTGAATGCGGAAAGGTTCAAGCTGAGATGACAGATACAACAGTTGTTCAGCTAATCTAAGACACACTCAGACTAGTTACAATGACTACACTCACTTAGATGCACTCACTGTTTTTACAAGATTCAGATGGACAGCTTACACAAGAACATCTTAGACACACTCTATTGTTTTATATAAGCAGACTTGCATGCATGGAATAACACACTTCAATGCACGTTCTGATTTCACACTCTTGATATCTCATAATCCTTAGAAGCTTCCTTTTATACTAAGGCGAATCTCAGTGAAGCTTCTTAATTGGACAGATGAGATAGTGGAAAGTCTTTATAAAAGGACAAAACACCTTTCTGCACGTTCTGATAAAATATATCTGTCTTCACATGGCAGAATCTTTGTCTTTTCCTTTTTGTCACTGTTGCATAAGGCTTTAACCAAAAGAGGAATGTCAACTTTGCATCTTTCTTCTTTTGCTAATGCCATTTTGATATAAGAAAAGGTCTGTCACCCTTTTCAGATATTTGTTTGTCTTCATGTAACAGAACAACGTGGGCAGGCTGTGCAGTTTTGTTTTCCACTTTGTCTTCGACTTGTAAACTGATGTTGTAGCAAAAAACAATACATGAGGACTTGGAAACATATTCCATAAAGTGTTTGACCTGTTCACAAAGAAAAGGTTCTGTCAAAAAGAACAGAACACTTGTAAATTGTCCAAGCTGCTCAAGAGAACAGAGCAGCGTAGACAGTTTATGTCCAGCCTGTTCAGCAGACAGAATAGCTTGGACAAACTGCCTTTGTTGCAACGAATGCAACATGGTAAACAGCTTTGGGCTGATATTGCAAATCACTTTTTCAGGTTTCAATAAGGCATAAAACATGCCTTAAATAATACCTTCAAGTGCATCAACATGTTTGATTAAAAATATCCCCCTCAGATGTACAGCAGGTTTGACTGAGGTCTTTTTGTGCCTAACAAATTATATATAACCTAAGTTTACAAAATTACTTGATTAATTTCATCCTATGTTTTATTATTCATGGAATGGAATGGAATTAAATTGAATTGATAATATATAACCTAAGTTTATAAAATTACTTGATTAATTTCAACTTAAGTTTTATTATTAATGAATTGGAAAGGAATTGAATTGATTTTATATAACCTAAGTTTATAAGATAACTTGATTAATTTTAACCTAAGTTTTATTATTTACTGAGTTAAATTAAGAAATTATATTTTTGCAAATCTCGAACTGGTAGTTCAATTTCTCAGCCTGTTAGTGCATTTTCTCAAGTTGTTTAGCGTTTTATAACCTAAGTTTTTAAAATTAATTGATTAATTTAAACCTAAGTTTTATTATTCTTGGAATGTAATAGAAATGAATTGATTATATATGACCTATGTTTATAAAATTACTTAATTAATTTCAACCTAAATTTTATTATTGATGGAATATAATGAATTGAATTAATTTTATATAACCTAAGTTTATAAATTTACTTGATTAATTTTAATGTAAGTTTTATTATTCATGGAATGGAATGGAATTAAATTGATTATATATAACATAAGTTTATAAAATTACTTGATTAACTTCAACCTAAGTTTTATTATTCATGGAATGAAGTGGAATTGAATTGATTATATATAACCTAAGTTATAAAATTACTTGATTAATTTGAACCTAAGTTTTATTATTCATGGAATTGAATGGAATTGAATTGATTATATATAACCTAAGTGTATAAATTTACTTGATTAATTTCAACCTAAGTTTTATTATTCATGGAATGGAATGTAATTGAATTGATTTTATTTAACCTAAGTTTATTAAATTACTTGATTAATTTTAACCTAAGTTTATTATTCATGAAATGGAATGGAATTGAACTGATTATATATAACCTAACTTTATAAAATTATTTGATTAATTTCAACCTAAGTTTTATTATTCATGGAATGGATTGGAATTGAATTAAATTGATTATATGTAACCTAAGTTGATAAAATTACATGAATAATTTCAACCTAAGTTTAATTATTAATGCAATGGAATGGAATTGAATTGATTATATATAACCTAAGTTTAAAAAATTACTTGATTAATCTCAACGTAAGTTTTATTATTCATGGAATGGAATGAGATTGAATTGATTTTATATAAACTAAGTTTATAAAATTACTTGATTAATTTGAACCTAAGTTTTATTATTCATGGAATGGAATGCAATTGAATTGATTTTTTGTAACCTAAGTTTATGAAATTACTTGATTAATTTCAACCTAAGTTTTATTATTCATGAAATGGAATGGAATTGAATTGATAATATATAACCTAAGTTTATAAAATTACTTGATTAATTTCAACCTAAGTTTTATCATTCATGGAGTGGTGTGGAATTGAATTGATTTTATATAACCTATGTTTATAAAATTATTTGATTAATTTGAACCTAAGTTTTATAATTCGTGGAATGGCATGGAATTGAATTGATTGTATATAAACTATGTTTATAAAATTACTTGATTAATTTCAACCTACGTTTTATTATTCATGGAATGGAATTGAATTAAATTGATTATATAACCTATGTTTATAAAAATACTTGATTAATTTCAACCTAAGTTTTATTATTCATGGAATGGAATGGAATTGAATGATTTTATATAATCTAAGTTTATAAAATTACTTGATTAATTTCTACCTATGTTTTATTATTAATGGAATGGAATGAAGTTTAATTGATTATATATAACCTAAGTTTATAAAATTACTTGATTAATTTCAATATTCATGGAATGGAATGGAATTGAATTGATTATATATAACCTAAGTTTATAAAATTACTTCCTAAGTTCTATTATTAATGAAATGGAAAGGAATTGAATTGATTTTATATAACCTAAGTTTATAAAATAACTTGATTAATTTTAATCTAAGTTTTATTATTTACTGAGTTAAATTAAGAAATTTTGTTTTTGCAAATCTCGAACTGGTAGTTCAATTTCTCAACCTGTTGGTGCATTTTCTCAAGCTGTTTAGCGTTCTATAACCTAAGTTTTTAAAGTCAATTTAAACCTAAGTTTTATTATTTATGGAATGTAATAGAAATGAATTGATTATATATGACCTATGTTTATAAAATTACTTGATTAATTTCACCTAAATTTTAATATTGATGGAATATAATGAAATTGAATTAATTTTTATATAACCTAAGTTTATAAATTTACTTGATTAATTTTAATCTAAGTTTTATTATTCATGGAATGGAATGGAATTGAATTGATTATATATAACATAAGTTTAGAAAATTACTTGATTCACTTCAACCTAAGTTTTATTATTCATGAAATGGAGTGGAATTGAATTGATTATATATAGCCTAAGTTATAAAATTACTTGATTAATTTGAACCTAAATATTATTATTCATGGCATTGAATGGAATTGAATTGATTATATATAACCTAAGTGTATAGAATTACTTGATTAATTTCAACCTATGTTTTATTATTCATGGAATGGAATGGAATTGAATTGATTTTATTTAACCTAAGTTTATAAAATTACTTGATTAATTTTAAGCTAAGTTTATTATTCATGGAATTGAATTGATTATATATAACCTAACTTTATAAATATATTTGATTAATTTCAACCTAAGTTTTATTATCCATGGAATGGAATTAAATTGATTATATATAACCCAAGTTGATAAAATTACATGAATAATTTCAACCTAAGTTTAATTATTAATGCAATGGAATGGAATTGAATTGATTATATATAACCTAAGTTTATAAAATTACTTGATTAATCTCAACGTAAGTTTTATTATTCATGGAATGAATGGGATTGAAATGATTTTATATAACCTAAGTTTATAAAATTACTTAATTAATTTGAACATAAGTTTTATTATTCATGGAATGGAATGCAATTGAATTGATTTTATGTAACCTAAGTTTATAAAATTACTTGATTAATTTCAACCTAAGTTTTATTATTAATGAAATGGAATGAAATTGAATTGATTATATATAACCTAAGTTTATGAAATTACATTATTAATTTCAACCTAAGTTTTATTATTCATTGTATGGAATTGAATTGAATTGATTATATAACCTATGTTTATAAAATTACTTGATTAATTTCAACCTAAGTTTTATTATTCATGGAATGAAATGGAATTGAATTGATTTTAAATAATCTAAGTTTATAAAATTACTTGATTCATTTCTACCTATGTTTTATTGTTAATGGAATGGAATGAAGTTTAATTGATTATATATAACCTAAGTTTATAAAATTACTTGATTAATTTCATCCAGAGTTTTATTATTCATGGAATGGAATGGAATTGAATTGAATTGATTATATGTAACCTAAGTTTATAAAATTACTTGATTAATTTCAACCTAAGTTCTATTATTAATGAAATGGAAAGGAATTGAATTGATTTTATATAACCTAAGTTTATAAAATAACTTGATTAATTTTATCCTAAGTTTTATTATTTACTTAGTTAAATTAAGAAATTTTGTTTTTGCAAATCTCGAACTGGTAGTTCAATTTCTCAACCTGTTGGTGCATTTTCTCAAGCTGTTTAGCGTTCTATAACCTAAGTTTTTAAAGTTAATTTGAACCTAAGTTTTATTACTCATGGAATGTAATAGAAATGAATTGATTGTATATGACCTATGTTTATAAAATTACTTGATTAATTTCAACCTAAATTTTAATATAGATGGAATATAATGAAATTGAATTAATTTTATATAACCTAAGTTTATAAATTTACTTGATTAATTTTAATCTAAGTTTTATTATTCATGGAATGGAATGGAATTGAATTGATTATATATAACATAAGTTTAGAAAATTACTTGATTCACTTCAACCTAAGTTTTATTATTATTGAAATGGAGTGGAATTGAATTGATTATATATAGCCTAAGTTATAAAATTACTTGATTAATTTGAACCTAAGTATTATTATTCATGGAATTGAATGGAACTGAATTGATTATATATAACCTAAGTGTATAGAATTACTTGATTAATTTCAACCTATGTTTTATTATTCATGAAATGGAATGGAATTGAATTGATTTTATTTAACCTAAGTTTATAAACTTACTTGATTAATTTTACCCTAAGTTTATTATTCATGGAATTGAATGGAATTGAATTGATTATATATAACCTAACTTTATAAATATATTTGATTAATTTAAACCTAAGTTTATTATCCATGGAATGGAATTAAATTGATTATATATAACCTAAGTTGATAAAATTACATGAATAATTTCAACCTTAGTTTAATTATTAATGCAATGGAATGGAATTGAATTGATTATATATAACCTAAGTTTTTAAAATTACTTGATTAATCTCAACGTAAGTTTTATTATTCATGGAATGGAATGGGATTGAATTGATTTTATATAACCTAAGTTTATAAAATTACTTAATTAATTTGAACCTAAGTTTTATTATTCATGGAATGGAATGCAATTGAATTGATTTTATGTAACCTAAGTTTATAAACTTACTTGATTAATTTCAACCTAAGTTTTATTATTCATGAAATGGAATGAAATTGAATTGATTATATATAACCTAAGTTTATAAAATTACTTTATTAATTTCAACCTAAGTTTTATTATTCATTGTATGGAATTGAATTGAATTGATTATATAACCTATGTTTATAAAATTACTTGATTAATTTCAACCTAAGTTTTATTATTCAAGGAATGAAATGGAATTGAATTGATTTTAAATAATCCTTGATTAATTTCTACCTATGTTTTATTATTAATGGAATGGAATGAAGTTTAATGGATTATATATGACCTAAGTTTATAAAATTAATTGATTAATTTCATCCTATGTTTTATTATTCATGAAATGGAATGGAATTGAATTGAATTGATTATATATAACCTAAGTTTAAAAAATTACTTGATTAATTTCAACCTAAGTTTTATTATTAATGAAATGGAAAGGAATTGAATTTATTTTATATAACCTAAGTTTATAATATAACTTGATTAATTTTAACCTAAGTTTTATTATTTACTGAGTTAAATTAAGAAATTATGTTTTTGCAAATCTCGAACTCGTAGTTCAATTTTTCAACCTGTTAGTGCATTTTTAAGCTGTTTAGTGTTTTATAACCTAAGTTTTTAAAATTAATTGATTAATTTAAACCTAAGTTTTATTATTCATGGAATGTAATAGAATTGAATTGATTATATATGACCTATGTTTATAAAATTACTTGATTAATTTCAACCTAAATTTTATTATTGATGGAATAGAATAAAATTGAATTGATTTTATATAACCTATGTTTATAAATTTACTTGATTAATTTTAATCTAAGTTTTATTATTCATGGAATGGAATGGAATTGAATTGATTATATATAACCTAAGTTTATAAAATTACTTGATTAACTTCAACCTAAGTTTTATTATTCATGGAATGTAGTGGAATTGAATTAATTATATATAACCTAAGTTATAAAATTACTTGATTACTTTGAACCTAAGTTTTATTATTCATGGAATTGAATTGATTATATATAACCTAAGTGTATAAAATTACTTGATTAACTTCAACCTAAGTTTTATTATTCATGGAATGGAATGGAATGGAATTGAATTGATTTTATTTAACCTATGTTTATAAAATTACTTGATTAGTTTTAACCTAAGTTTATTATTCTTGGAATGGAATTGAATTGATTATATATAACCTAACTTTATACAATTATTTGATTAATTTCAACCTATGTTTTATTATTCATGGAATGGAGTGGAATGGAATTAAATTGATTATATATAACCTAAGTTGATAAAATTACATGAATAATTTCAACCTAAGTGTTGGGAAATATTTTAAGTATGTCAAGCTGTTAGTTAGATTTCTCAGACTGTTAGTAGATTTTCTGTGTAATTACAAAGTTCAAGCTGTTAGTTGAGTAAGTTCGAGCTGCCAGAGTTAATGTTCAAGCTGCTCACGTTCAAGCTGCTCAACAGTTTAACAAACAGAAAGTGCTAAAATTCAGGAAGAGATTTATATTTGAAGGTTCAAGCATATCTACTACCAGAGAAATCAGAGTCCCTCAAGGAAACAAATCAGAAGGCTTTATATATAGAAAGAATAGGTTTTTCTATTGTAAGTCTGTATGTACAAGTTTTGATTCAATTGTAATTGCTTTCTGATTAAGTTTTCTCAAGCCTCTAATGTTGTAAAACCCTAAGAACAATTTGTGTTCTTCGTCTAATCAAATAAATTAGAGGTGATTGTAATCAGTGAGTTTGGCAATACAAAACATTTGATTTTGATTATATTTATGTATTATTTGTTCTGAAAGCTTTTCTTAAAAACAATTAAGTGTTATTCCGCAAACTTCTTAACTGGACTTTGATTCAATACAAGGTTATTGGTTTACACTCTGATTCATTCAAACTAGTTAATCTTAGGTAGTGATTTTGATCCTGTCAAGTGGTATCAGTGCCACAGGTTTTTCTTTGTTTTCAAAGTTAGAAGCTTTCCTTTAAAATTTTTATTTTTCTGCGATGGAATTTGATAATAGCAGTAGTGGATCTAGGCAAGGACTCAAAGTGCCTATGCTCAAACCCACTGAGTTCGAGATGTGGAAACTCAGGATTCAACAGCACATTCAATTTATTGATTATGTCATATGGGAAGCTGTTGAATATCCTCCTGTAGTTGATCCTGAACCAGATGCTGAGGGCAAGCCCATAAAAACACCTCCAAAGACTGAACTTGAAAGAAATGCTAGAATGAATGAAGTGAAAGCTCTTACTCTCTTACAGATAGCCATTCCTAATGCTTATCAACATCAGTTTAAAAAGTTCTATACTGCTCATTCTCTTTGGATTGCTTTAGAGAAAAGATTTACGCGCAATGCTAGCACCAAAAGGAATCAAAAAGATCTTCTAAAACAGCAGTAAGAAAACTTTTCTGGTGGCAAGAATGAAAACGTTACTCAAATTTTTGACAGGTTTAATAAACTGATAGGTGAATTGGAGAGTGCCAAAGTCAGCTTGGATCAAGATGAAGTAAACCGAAAATTCCTTAGATCACTTGGTGAAGAGTGGACAGTCTATGCTGCCCAATGGAGAATAAAAGATACTCTTGATGAAATAGAGTTGGATGACCTTTACAACAGTCTGAGAGTGTTTGAAACTGAGATTGAAAATAAAAAGAAATCCTTTTCTTACAATCATAACACTGCTCTTCTATCATCAGCATTAACTGATAAATCAAACTGTTGTGATTCCTTTTCAGGTGCTGATGGTAAATCTACTGAAGTTCATTATGAAGCTTTTGTTGCAAATGATGGACTGTTTGCTCTAAATGCTGAAGATTTAGAACAAATTCATCCAGATGATCTAGAAGAGATGGACTTGAAATGGCAACAAGTTATGTTGACTATGAGAGCCAAAAGAATTCTGAAAAGAACTGGCAGACCAAACTTTCAAGCCAGACCAGAAGGCAAACCAGCATTTGATAAATCAAAAGTTGAATGCTTTAAATGCCACAAGCTTGGACACTTTGCCAGAGAGTGCAGATCCCAAGGTCAACAGCCACCAAGACCCCAGCAAACTAATCAAGCTTCATCATCACAAGCACTTGTTTCTCAAGAAGACAATGTGTTTGACTGGAGTGATCAGACAGAAGAAGAGTTTCAAAATCAAGCTCTTATGAGAGATTCATCTAATGTCATTTCCACTGAACAACCATCTGAGGTAAATGCTAAACTCTGTTCTCAAACATGCAAAAATATGGTTAAAAAGTACAGAGATCATAATGAGAGCAAGTGCAAAACTCTAGCTAAGATGGAAGAAAGGAGATATGAGTACATGCAGGCCATAGAAGATCTTGAAAAACATATCAATGACTATAAAGATAATGAGATTCAGATGGGACATGATAGAACATATCATGAGTGGGAGAAAAAGGAACTGAAAAAGAAAATAGAGACCCTAAATAAGAAACTAGATGAGGCTGACTAGAAGGTGTTAGAAGCTAACAAGAAAATAGAATCTGTCAACATAGATTTAGGAAACTTCAAGCTGGCAAATCAAAAGCTAGAACACCTAATGGAGGTTCAATTTAAAGATAGGGTAAAATCTTAGCTCAATCCTAAATAAGGTATAGAATACAGAGCCACTCCACCCCCATACAACAACAAATACATTCATCCCATGAGTGAAGTTGTTGATAGGCTTGTTAATGAACCATTAGATGAGACAATGACAACTGTAGATCCTATCCTTGAAAACAGTCCTGAATCTAAAGAAGAACTGATTCCAAATGAAGGCTGTGAATGTAAAGAAGTTAAGAGAGAACCCAAAACAATGAGTGCACCTATAGAAACCCCTAACCCCAGTTAGAAAGGAAAAGAGAATATGAGTGTATGCAATAATGCTCCACATGTTTCTGTACCTTCTAACTGTAACATTGCATCTTCCTCAAAAACTAATAAAAGAGATAAGACTACTCCAATATGCACATGTCAAAAGCATGGTGTCCAAAATTTTTCCACACAACAGCAGGTAAGGGGAAATCAAAGGAACAAGAACCAGTTATGGTCTAACAAAACTGGTTCTGCAATCATAACAGTCAAAAGATGTTTCCATTGTGGCAGGAAAAACCATTTGGCCAGGCATTGTTTGTATAAACCATCTGTTGCAGAACAGACTGTGGTTCAAAAACAGACATTTGTTCAAAACACAAAAAATTTAAAGGCCAAATCTCCTGTTACACCAGTTCCAAAGAAGACAGTTGACCATAGGTACTTAAAAGTCAACAAAAGACAGCCTACACACCAAAAACAAGTTTTAGCAAAATCCAAAGCAAACATTAAAAACGTATGGTGTGTTAAAGGCAAAATCACAGATCAAACTGCTGATGCAAGTGTTGAGACTGTTAAGTCTAAAGTTGGAACTGATAGTGCAAATTCTGAAGCTGTTAGCACTAAAAACCCAGTTCAAACTGCTAAGTCTAAAACTGGAACTGGTACTGGATCATCTGAGACTGTTAATGAAAAGGTTGGAAAGAACACCTGGAAACCTCATGTCATAACTAAATACTCTTTACAAAATCCACCAGTGGATCTCACTAAGTATAAAAAGACACAAACAGTGTTTAGTTATGTCAATGCACAAGGACAACCCAAAACCAATTTGGTTTGGGTTTACTCCACTACTAACTAAGCTTTTATTTGTGCAGGGCACCCACAGGACCCAACATAAAACAAGATGGCATATGGATAGTGGATGCTCTAGGCACATGACAGGCAATTCTGAATGCTTGTCAAATTTCAAAGGCTTTGAAGGAGGATTTGTTGCATTTGGTGGAAATTCCAAGGGAGGTAAGGTAACAGGTAAGGGTACTGTCAAAGCAGGCAATATGATTTTCAATGATGTTTTGTATGTTGAACAGCTGAAGTATAATTTACTAAGTGTGTCTCAAATTTGAGATAAACAAAATATTGTTCTATTCACAGACTCTGAGTGCATTGTCCTTTCAAAAGATTTTAAAATCCTTGAAAATCTTGTTTTACTTAGAACACCAAGGAAGGACAATGTCTAGTGTTTGGACACAGATCTTTTGTCAAAATCAAATACTTTGAGCTGTTTGATATCCAAAGCATCATCTAATGAGTCTGCTCTTTAGCATAGAAGGATGTGTCACATGAACTTCAAATTTATGAATGTTTTAGTCAAAAAGAATTTGGTAAGAGGTTTACCACAAAAGGAGTTCATCTGTGATGATCATTTTGTAGCATGCCTCAAAGGCAAGCAACACAAATCTTCTCATAAGGCCAAAGAAGTAAATTCAATCTCATCTGCTCTTCATCTTATTCATATGGATCTCTTTGGTCCAACATCTGTTTTTGAGTTTGAATAAAAGAGCTTACTGTTTAGTCATTGTTTATGATTTCACCAGATTTACATGGGTCTACATTCTTAGGACTAAGGATGAAACTGCTGAGCTAGTCAAATCCTTTATCCTTAAGATAGAAAATCAATCAAACTTAAAAGTTAAGGTGATCAGGTCAGACAATGGAACTGAGTTTAAAAATCATATCCTAAACAGTTTCTATGAATCTAAGGGTATTGCAAGGCAATATAGTGCACCAAGAACACCACAACAAAATGGTGTAGCTGAAAGAAAGAATAGAACTTTAATAGAGGCTGCTAGAACCATGCTAGCTGATTCCAAACTGCCAATGACCTTTTGGGCAGAGGCAGTCAATACAGCTTGTTATGTGCTAAATAGGGTTCAAGTAGTTCAATCACAAGGGAAAATTCCATATGAGTTATTCCATCATAGAGTTCCCTTAGCAACCTTTCTAAGGTCTTTTGGTTGTTCATGCACTATTCTTCACACTAAAACTCACTTAGGAAAGTTTGAAAGTAAGGCTGAAGAAGGTTTCTTTGTAGGATACTCTATTCAAAGCAAAGCCTATAGGGTATATAACAGTGTGTCTAAAACCATTGAAGAAAGTGCCAATGTTGAGTTTAATAAAAACACTGCTAATGTCAAAGGCACTGGTCCTGATTGGTTGTTTGATTTAGATTCACTAACAAATTCTCTGAGCTTTGCTGAGTATACTGCAGGAACTGATGAAGACAGTGTTGAAGCTGCCAACCCAAATTCTCATGCTGGTCACACAAACATTCAAGCTGTTGGCACAAAGTTTCAAACTGTTGAAGATTCTGATAAATGGGATGAGTATAATGTACTGCCACTTCTATCTTGTGACCCACCAGGCGTACTAGATGCTCAACATGATACAAATCTAGATTATGAAGTGTCAATTCCAAGTTCTAAGGTAACAGCTCCATCCAATAGGGAAACAGTCCCATCTTCAGGTCAAGCTGTTCCTGAAGCAGAATCATCAAGTGGTCCTGAAGGAGATGATACAAATCTAGGAACATCATTTCAGACAGCAAGAGAAGGACAATGGTTCACAAGGGTTCACAAGTATCATCCTCTCAACCAGGTAATAGGATACCCACGCACACCTGTGCAGACAAGGACAATGGTTCACAAGGAGTCCACTGTGCTGAATCAGCAGTTCCTGAATTCAGTCTAGCTGCCTTTGAACATGCCTACTTTATGTCACAATTAGAACCTAAGAAGGCATCTGAGGCTCTGAAAGATCCATCTTGGATTGAGGCAATGCAAGAAGAACTTTTTCAATTCAAGATTCAGAATGTATGGACTCTAGTTGACTTACCTAGAGGATAGAGAGCAATTGGTACATGATGGGTTTTCATAAACAAGAAGGATGAGAGAGGGGTAGTAGTCAAGAACAAAGCAAGATTGGTAGCATAAGGATACACTCAAGAAGAAGGAATAGATTATGATGATGTCTTTGCCCCAGTAGCAAGGATAGAAGCCATCTGACTGTTCCTAGCTTATGCAAGCTTCAAAGGATTCAAAGTGTATCAAATGGATGTGAAATCTGCATTCCTGTATGGTATAATCGAAGAAGAGGTTTATGTGTGTAAACCCCCTGGATTTGAGGACTATAAGTATCCAGACAGAGTCTACAAACTAGACAAAGCCCTCTATGGACTCCATCAAGCACCAAGAGCATGGTATGACACTTTGTCCTCATACCTTCTACAAAATGGATTCAAGAGAGGTACTCTGGACAAGACATTGTTCACAAAGTCCATCAAATAAGAGATTTTGCTTGTTTAGATCTATGTTGATGATGTCATTTTTGGGTCCACAATTGACATTCTGTGCAAGGAGTTTGAGACATTGATGCACAAAAAGTTTCAAATGAGTTCAATGGGAGAACTCACCTTCTTTCTAGGATTGCAGGTCAAGCAGAAGCCCACAGGACTTTTTATAAGTCAATCGAAGTATGTTAATGACATCCTGGAAAAGTTTGGCTACAAAGATACCAAAGTTGCTAGACCTCCAATGGACACTCACAAGCAGCTTGATGCAGGCAAAGATGGAGTGCATGTGGACATTCACCTATATAGATCCTTGATAGGTTCACTAATGTATCTCACATCTTCTAGACGTGATATAATGTTTGTTGTTTGTGTTTGTGTCAGGTTTCAATGTGCTCAAAAGGACTCACATCTGTTTGTTGTTAAGAGAATTTTTAGATACCTCAAGGGCCAACCACAGTTGGGCCTATGGTATCCTAAAGGCTCTCCTCTTGAACTAACAGCCTATTCTGACAGTGACTATGGAGGTTGCAACATTGACAGAAAATCCACAACTGGTGGATGTCAATATCTAGGAGCAAGACTGGTCTCTTGGCAGTGCAAAAAGCAAACAACTGTTTCCACCTCATCTACTAAAGCAGAATATGTAGCAGCTGCCAGCTGCTGTTCCCAAGTGATGTGGATTCAAAATCAACTGAGAGACTATGGTATGAACTTTCTATCTACTCCTATTTACATTGACACCTCAAGTGCAATAAGCATTGTACAAAATCCAGTGAAATTTCCCAAAACCAAGCACATAGACATTAGATTTCATTTTATAAGAGATTGAAATGAGAAGAAATTAATCCAAGTTACCAAAATTCATACAGATGATCAGTTAGCTAGTCTATTTACAAAACCGTTTGATGTAGGAAGATTCACCTTCCTAGTATCAAATATTGGTATGGTTAATGGGTTAATTTGATTTTCATCATTATCTCTTATTTTATGAAGAACATATTTATTTCATGTGCTTGATTAAGGGGGAGACACTGTTTCATAAAGATATGCTTAATTTTCAACTAACAGCTTGAGTCTTTTCTCAAGCTGCTAGTTCATTTTACTCGAACTGTTAGTTGTTTTCACTTGATCTGTCAAAGTGTGCAGGGTAATTATGTAATTCCTTAAAAGTGTGTGCGCGGGATTAGATATTTTTGAAATGTCCAAACCTTTAAAGGTCCCAATTTCGTTCAATTGAACAACCAGTTGCAAAAATATCTTCCACGATCTTTTCTTTCTCTCCCTCTGAGCGATTCACACACAAATCTTTCAAACCCTAAATCACCGACTTGATCTTCAATGGAGTTTGTCAAAGAACATAAATGTCTCCCCTACTCTCTCAAACACACGGACCTTCAACCATTCCACGACACGATGGACTTCTTCGAAGTTCCCATATCCATCATGCCCTCACTGTAAATCCCACCATCTATGTGTCTCATATAGAGCAGTTCTGGAAATCTGCCACAGTCAAAACCGTCAATGGAGTGACGTCTTTTGCATCCACAATTGATGGCAACCCTATTACTATTTCTGAGGAGACCATCCGCCAACATTTGCATCTTCAAGATGCCTCAGGTATATCAGATCTATCCCTTACTGCCTTACATGAAGGACTTTTTGCAATAGGGTATAGGGGCCCTACTGATTCCTTTACTTTCTTTAAAGCACACTTTGCCCCTAAGTGGAAGTATCTTGTGCATATCATTCAACAATGTATAAATCCAAAAAAACTGGTTGGTCTGAGTTTTCCTCAAACAATGCCACTGCTCTAGTGTGTCTATCAACAGGCTAACAGTTCAACTTTTCAAATATGATTTTTTAGGGAATGTTGAGGCATCATGCCCTAAAGAATGGAAAATTTTTTATGTATCCACGATTTTTGGCTGAAATCATTGAAAGATCTTGCAATAATTTTAATATACAAAAAAGGATACATGTTTCCCATAGGCACTCTTTACCATCAATCAAAAGACTTTTAAAACCTAGTGCCAATTTTTTGAATGTGGATGTCCCATTGCCTTCTGCAATGTTGGGCATCAATCCAACAAACAGGGGAGAGGGTCCTGAGCAGGCTCAGCCATCCATCATTGCTTCACCCCCAGGACCCCAACCCACTCCTCATGATACAAACATTCCATCTGCTCCTTCTATCACACATACATCCCCACCCCCACACTCCTACAATACAAAAGAGAAAGGGTTTCAGGAGCTCCTTCCTCCTCAGCCCAAGCACCAGTGCCAAATATCCCTGTGCAGGAGGACACTTCTGCACAGAATATCCAAAGGGAACCCACTAAGGACTCTCCCACCCTCAATTTGGAGGTGGACATTCCATCAGAGGATGTCCATATGGGGTTTGTGGCTGACATTGTGACACCCTTGCCACATTAACCACCATTTACAATACACCCAGGATTAATCACTAACATACAATTACATAATAATCTGATAACTTAATTAAAGTGCGGAAGCATAAAGTACATAAATTAAAATAATACAAGTTTGTCAAGCACCTTACGGTACTACCAGGTTACATGTCTACTTCTACATACTCAAAAGTATTACATCATCCCAAATTTATTACAACAATTATCCCCATAGATTTGTTACTAAGATACACAGTAGATTTCTTCAATCACTTCAACAGACGACCTAGCTAGATGGTCCACCAGCAGATTTCCCTTTTCCTGTAAAAAGTCAACAACTGAGGGTTAAGCGAATGCTTAGTGAATACCAAATGATTTTACACATTCTGCAAATCCTTATGATGCCACCCAGAGTAACTGTGGTAACACATACCGTATACTCCACACGTACTCAAAGTACGGAAACCCGAGCCGCAGCTCCTTCGAGTTGACACTCGGCATAAGGAAAACCAACCATCTGAGGCAGACATTACATCGGGGATGACTTAATGTCTATCCTGACCACAGAGGTGTCAACCTCTTGGTCATATAGCACAGTATCATCAGAGTACAGATGCGACAACGCAGGTCCATCATAGGATGCACAACAAATGAACGGACATGCAACAAGAATGAATGTGCATCAACATATACGCAAGTTAGTAGTGTCAAGACCACCCCTCACGGGGCGGTAGACACGAGTCTAGGTCCCACATTATGCAACACGATATCAATCATAACTAAGATAGAGTAATTAAGTTGCGGAATTATAAATTACAGGTACAAACATATTAGGATTTAAGTTTAATACAGATTATAGTTTTTAAATTAAACTTATAAAGGGCACAAGTCTATTCTAATTCATGTCATCATATAATCAAATCAAGTCTACCCAGACCATCATATTGTAATCTTCCAAGCAGTACCTAAAAGGGTTTGCTGGGTAGAGGTGTATGAGAACTCCTGTCTTGATCTTGTAAGACCTAAGTACTAGGTCCTGCAGGTGACTTTCCTTTATCTTTTCCTGTAAAAATGGTAAGTAGCAACTGTAAGAAATGCTTAGTGAGTAAATAGATTTTCAAATTAACATGCATTGTCAAGCGGATCATAAATCTAGCGTGATATGTCTTGGCTGCCGCTACAGCCCTCATGAATGAGACGTAGTAGTCATAGAGTCGGATGATGTTCAAGCCACGCTCATGCTTAAATCGTGGGGATCAGCCACATACTGGGCTAGCTACCAGTAAATCAACATGGCGGAACATCGGAGGGTCAATATCAAGTTCAATAGAACTGGTGAAATAGCCAGGTCTAGAACAATAGACCGACAAGGCGAATCAAGCTGAATCAATATGTCAAAGTATATGCAATGATGAAGCATATGTAATCAAAGTCATGATAGCAGTAATCTCATACAATATCAGAAATGAATAGTAAATCTGAAAGTCATATGAAGTGATAAATCAAATAGCTATCATGATCTACTGGGCAACACCGAACCATAGTGTGCACAAGTCACAATCCAGCTGATAATATGAGTGTCAAATTAATCTAACATCAACAATATGTCTCAACCGGAAATCTAACATGTTAAATCTGAATATCTATAACTCACAGTTTGGGGTCTTTATCAAGCAGATGTATATATCCACGACCTGAGTTATCTCAGGATTTTATCTTTTAATCTTTGTCAACCTATTCTCTGTCAATTCTTTTCAAATCAAAGAACTGCTCTCAATCTTTCTAATATATAAATCTTTGTTAAGAATTTCACTGAACCTGTCCAGAATCATATCATATCATTAACTTTTTGATTTAAATCTTTATTTAATCAGATTCTGATAACTGATAATTCATTAATCATTTTGCATTCCCTTTGACTCTTTGTAATCTTAATGAGATATAAATGTGAATATATCTCATATTGCTTTAATCAATCTTTCCTCATAATCTATGGATATTATAATTATAAAATATCATTTATTTATAATTTAAAGGATTCAAAATAAAATAATCAATTTCGGATCCCCCAGGTTCGGTCCATCCGGATTCGGACCTATCCGGATCAGGCACCCAGATTCGGACCTATCCGGATTGGAGATCCGAATTCGGATCTAATGGTCATCCGAATTGTGATTGGATTTCGGACCAATCTATCATCCGGATTCGGACTTGGGACCAAAATGACTAATCCGAAATCATGCCATCCAAAACCTTTTAACCGAAATTGATACATCCGAATTAAACATGTGGTCCGAAAATAGCATAACATCCGAATTAGGACCAAAGCAAGGTCCGAAATTGGGATCCGATTTGGGTATCATCCGAATTCGGTCCTACCGAATTCGGATCCTTTCACTTATATTTTTCCCAGAAATGTTCTTGGTGTTCTTCATTTTATTCATCCGGATTTTTCATAAAAATTCCCAAAAACACATTTTATTAACATGCAATGAAATATAAAGTTGTGTTATCATTATTTAAGTATTTTTATACAATTTTATTGATCAAAAACCTCTTAAATTGATCAAGATCATCCAAAATATGCAAATTTCGTCAAGAACACTTATTTTATAATAAATCCCGATTTCTTCATTATTAGAATGATCCAACCCACAAATTTTGTTTCTGTTACATCTAATAACTTAAATTCATCATAATCTTCTAAAACATCCAACATGCAACCAAATTTTCAAATCATCAATTCGGGTTTTCTATGAAACCGATCATAAACTCAAAAATATCAAAAATTTTAAGTAATTAATACCTTGTATTCTTGTCAATTGATGATCCTTGATGATGTTTGTAACCTTTTCCTTGAATTAACTCTTCAATTAATACAAATTTATGAAATTCTTGGATGAATTTGTTTGAAGGAATCGATTGTAGAGAGAGAGTGTCAATTTCTTAAATGGTGATTAAATGGCATAAATATGAGTTTATATACTTCATTTTATCTTTATGTGTAATTAACCCACTTCCACTTTTGTATTTTACATCTCTTTAAACTTAATCATCTTTAATAATTTATAACTCAAATATAAATATTTATATAATTTAATTAAATATTTCATAACTTAATTAAATTACAATTCAAATAATGTAATGAAATTACATTATTGGTTCAAAATACTGAAACTATGACTGAACCAAAAGTTAGGTTGTTACAGAATGGGCTCCACCACGCACAAACTTCGTCCCCGAAGTTAGCTATGTTCGAACAGACTGGGATAAGTAGCTTTCATAACATCTTCAGATTCCCAAGACTGATGCGAACCCTTGTGCTGTTTCCACTGGACGAGCACCATCTGTATTTCTTTATTTCGAAGCTTTTTGGTCTTTGAATCCGGAATACATTCTGGCTCTTCAACCAGTCGAAGCTTTTCATCAACTTGCAGATTAACATGTGGTATTTGTACTTCTCTTTCATCGGCTAAGCTCTTCCGGAAATGACTGACATGGAATACAGGATGTATTCCAGATAAGTCCGTTGGTAGTTCAAGACAATAAGATTGATTTCCTACCTTTTCAACAATCTTGAACGGACCAATGAATCTTGGAGCTAGCTTGTTTCTCTTTATGAATCTTACCACATTCTTCATTGGGGATACTTTCAGCATCACCCAATCATTAACTGCAAAACTAATCGATCGATGCCGATTATCATAGTATGACTTCTGCCTGCTTTGAGCTTCGAGAATATTTCTTCTAACAAGTTGAATCTTTTCATGAGTCAACTGTAGAAGGGCAGGTCCTGCTATTGGCGATTCACCTGTTTCGCGCCAACAGGTGGGAGTTCTGCATTTTCTTCCGTATAAAGCTTCAAATGGAGCCATCTTGATCGTTGAATGATAACTGTTATTGTATGAGAATTCGACCAAAGGCAAGTGGTCATCCCAGTTACCACCCAGATCAAGAATGCAGGCACGGAGCATATCTTCTAGAGTTAGGATAGTACGCTCACTTTGGCCATCTGCACTTGGGTGATAAGCTGTACTCATAGAGATTCGAGTACCCATCCCTTCTTTCAGCGCTTTCCAGAATCTCGAAGTGAAACGACTATCACGATCAGAGACGATAGATTTCGGCACACCGTGACGAGAAATTATTTCTGTGATATACAACTGTGCCAATCTATCAAGGGAGTACGTTTCTTTCATCGGTATGAAGTGAGCTGACTTCGTTAATCGATCCACGACTACCCAGATGGAGTCGTGCTGTCTCTTGGTCTTTGGCAGTTTCGTGACGAAGTCCATGGTTATATGCTCCCACTTCCACTCAGGAACTGGCAGTGGTTGCATATCCCCGAAGGGTTTCTGATGTTCTGCCTTAACCATTTGACATACTCTGCAGCTTTCAACGAATCGACCAATGTCTTTCTTCATTCCTGGCCACCAGTAATCAGCTTTCAGATCGAAGTACATCTTTGAGCTGCCAGGATGAATAGATAATTGGACTTGTGAGCTTTGGATAGAAGAGTGTTGCGAATAGAACCATACTGAGGAATCCAGATTCGGTTTCCTTTGAGACATTGGAGTCCCAAATGATTCATAGATAGGAATTGTAATTGCCCTTTAAGATTTTCAGAACAGAGATTTTCTTCCTTCAGCGCTTCAACTTGGGCAGTTTTGATGTCTTCGATAAGATCAGAAGAGAACACAATAGGAGTCAGGGCATAGCAACACTTTTCTGGATATGTCTTTCTACTCAAGGCATCCGCGACCACATTAGCTTTGCCGGGATGATACAGGATCTCGCAATCATAGTCCTTGATAAGCTCAAAGGACCGACGCTGTTTCATATTCAGATCCTTTTGAGTAAAGAGATGTTTGAGACTCTTATGATCAGTGTAAAGCTGACACCGAGTCCCATAAAGATAATGACGCCAGATTTTCAGTGCAAAGGTAACGGCAGCCAACTCAAGATCATGAGTTGGTGCACTTTTCTCGTAGTCTTTCAATTGCCTTGAAGCGTAGGCAATAACTTTTCGCCTTTGCATGAGAACACACCCTAAGCCAGTACCAGATGCGTCGCTATAGACGACAAAATCATCATTACCTTCTGGTAAGGCTAGGATCGGCGCTTGAATTAATTTCTGTTTCAAAGTTTCAAATGCCTCTTGCTGTTTATCCGCGCATACGAAAGGTGTATTCTTTCGTGTTAGCATCGTGTGGGGTACAGCAATCTTCGAGAAGTCCTTAATGAAACGCCGATAATAACCGGCCAATCCAAGGAAACTTCTTATTTCGGAGGCATTGCGAGGTGTTTGCCATTTCTGAACAGCCTCGACTTTAGAAGGATCGACGGAGATACCTTCGCCAGATACGACATGGCCAAGGAATTGAATCTATAAAGAAGTCAAAGTAGAATTTCAAATTTCGTTTGAAACAAAGAACGCTTAAGAAGTAACTCAAGACAATATAAGGTGTAACATCCCAAATTTTAATTATATGTAATTTACGGTTTTAAGACTCAATTATTGTACTTATGGAAAATTAAATCAATTTAAGTTATTTTGATCATTATATCAGTTAAATGAGAAAATACAAAGTTGAGGGGTATATTGTGCAAATAAGTCAAAAAGGAAAATAAAAGATGGAAACTCTTTCATTTCCCACAAACTCATTCTCTCTCTAACTCACTCTCTCGATCTCTCACTCTCTCTCTAAGAAAAACCCACCAAATTTCATTATCAAAAATCCGAAGATTGTTGGATTCAAGAGCTAAAATTCGGGATTCAAGTGATTTGGAAGGAACTATAACTACAACAACAAACGATTTGAGGTAAGATTCACCCAAACTTGCAAAATTTGAGGTTTTTTTGGTTTGGTTTTTGTGAAATCCGAATCATAGGATTTTGATTCAAGATGTTAATGCATGTTATATATTATGATGGATTTGTTGAAATCGAGCATATATGTTATAGTGTACAAAATTTCAGAATCAGATTCAAAGTCTAAGTATGATTTCTGAAATTAGTGTGTGTTTTAGTGTGTGTGTTCATCGAGACATGCTGAAAATTGGACATAAATGGGTTATTTCGGTACATAAGTGTGATGTTTTAAGTTAAAAGATAGAATATAAGCTTATAGCTGCAATATTAGACTCAAAACATGCAAAATGGGCAAAAATGCAAAATCTGGAAAATCTGGAAAATTTACTAAGTATGAACTCGGACTGATGAACTCGGTTCGGACCATCCGAATTCGGGTCCATCCCAATTCGGATCTATCCGAGTTCGGACCAACAATGAATTCGGATCCATGACCATTTCCGATCCTTCCCCAATTCGGATCCCCAACCTAATTCGGACAAATACCCATTTCGGACCCCCATTTCGGATCACCCCAAATTCGGACCAAGCCTATTTCGGACCAAAGACCCAATTTCGGACCATCTACAATTCGGATCATCCGAATTCGGATGTGGTCCGAAATCAGACCCATTTACACTTAATTTTCAGAATACAATATTTAACAATTACTGACATTACATCACTATTACACTTACATTACAGATCATTGTGGTGTTATCAAAACACACATTGATTCAGGATCAAGTCACACAATACCAATCACTGTGAGTAACAGATTGTCATTCGAACATTTATTGTTTTTGCATTCATGTTTATACATTCAATGGCATGTTCACGTTGTTCATATACTTCATTTGGCACTCGTACATGATTTGTTGTTATGATGCACACTCGTACTTGACATGTAACACACATGTAGCCAGCGTTCATTTGAAAGTGCATCTATTTACATCATGCTTGCACTGCATGATCATTACTTCGTAATCTGATGCGACCTGGACTGGGGCTGACAGCAGGCCACTGTCGGGGACTGATCATCCCACTCGTATCCCATCAGGTTCGGCACATCCCCGATCAGCATATTGAACTGCCACCCCATGCTAGCACTGCATGGTTTACTCACACATTGAGGCTTTCACTGCCGTTTTCACATACATGGGGCTTACACTGCCCATGGTTAAGCATTGCATGTAAAGAAATATTTGTTGTATGTATAATCTGTTATCTCACTAAGCATTTAGCTTACCGTTGACTCACATTGTTTACAGGCAAAGGCAAGAGTGTAGCGGGACCTTCATCTTAAGCATATCACTTCAATATCCGGGAGACTTTAGAAGCTATTGGTACTTGAATAGCTTTGGGCTGGGATTTACTACTTTTAAACAATTATGTTGATGTAATAGTTAGACTTAATCACTGTAAACATGTACTTTCATTGCTTTAGTGTGGATTTGCTAATTCTACTTTTAAGTATTCAATTTCAATTATTATGATACTCATTGGGTTGTTAGTCGATCCTGGAGATTACAATTATATCATTAATTTAACAAGGGCGTCACAGTTTGGTATCAGAGCATTAGTTTGAGGTTTCAAGTGTCCGCGAGGATTTGGACTCAAACTTAGGTTATGATATTAGAATGAACTTCTAAGTAATGATCTGAACTAAGATAGGATTGACATGCACACGGGGAAACACAAAGGGTAACTGTACACTTAGGACTTACAAATAAATGTTCTAAATATAAGTTGTTATATTTCAGAACATGTCAGGAGACGATATGACTCCTCAGCAAATGTTCCAGATGATGCAAGCTCTCATGGAACAAAACAATGAGCTACAATCCAAACGAATGGCTGAGCAGGCTCAGTCATTTGCTGATCAGTTAAGGGCCAGAGATGAGGCCGAGGCAAAACGAAAGGCTGATAAGCGAAAGAACAAGGAACAACAACAAGACGATCAAGAGGAAAGACAAGACACTGGGTCTTCTAACAGATCAAGGGGTTGTAGGTTTAAGGACTTCAAAAGTAACGGAGCTGTTACTTTTGATGGAACTGGAGATGCTGTGACTGCATTGGAATGGATCACCACCACAGAGAGAACTTTCAGAATCAGCGACTGCGCTGAAAAAGACATGGTCCGCTTTGCAACCGCAGTGTTTGCAAGGGACGCAGTAATGTGGTGGGATGCTATGACACATGTGTTGACGATGGAGGTAGTGTCACACATGTCCTGGAGTGAATTCAAGGAAGTATTCTCTCAGCAATACTGTCCTACTGATGAGAAGCGTCGTCTAGAGGCGAAGTTTCTGAACCTGACTCAAGGAACGAAAACGGTTACACAATATGCCATTGAGTTCACCCGCTTAAGCTTGTTCGCACCACACCAAGTTGACACAGAAGAAAGAAAAATAGCCCGGTTTGAGGCCGGATTGGACTATGAAATACGCCGAACCATGAGTGGGGTTCGGTATACAACGTTTGCCGGTTTACTTGAGGCTGCTCGGAATGTGGAGCAGATCGTCTTATTATCTGGATACGTCATGGGGTCAGCCGCCGCAACACCGACTCAACCGTCGCCGCCAAAAAGGCAGCGGGAGTCTGGATCCTCCCGATTCTCTCCTCAATCCCATCAACAGTCATCATCACCCAAGAAGGGAAGAGCCTTTTCGGCCAGTTCAGAAATGAGAGACTGCAGACGATGCAGAAAAGCGCACTCTGGGGAGTGCAAGACTCGGGACATGTATTGTTTCTGCTGTGGGCAGAAAGGCCATCACTGGGAGCATTGTCCACGAAAAGATGATGCATGCTACAACTGCCACAGACTTGGCCATTTCTCAAGAGACTGCCCGAAACCCCCACGAGATCAGAATGCTCCACAATCAACAGCAAGATCTTCTGTAGCTTCCACGGCTCGCAGGGATCAATCTCAAAGGGCTCCAACAAGGGCGTTCCAAATCACAGCTGAAGAAGCAAAGGATGACCCGGAAGTGGTCACTGGTACGTTCTATGTTAATTCAATTCCTGCACGTGTACTATTTGACTCTGGAGCAAATCGTTCGTTTGTCTCCACTACATTTTCTCATCAATTCAATATGCCTACTTCGAAATTACAATTTGTACTTGACATAGAGACTGCTAGCAATATGTTAGTAAAAGCAGACAAAGTGTATAGGAATTGTACATTATTGGTAGAAGACGTACTATTCAATATAGATCTGATCCCTATGGAGTTCGGGGAGTTTGATGTCATAGTAGGTATGGATTGGTTGGTTCACAATGAGGCCCAAATTGTTTGCAAGAAAAGGATGATTAAGATTACCACTCCCGAGGGCCGAGACATATGCATTTATGGTGATAGACACAAAGGCGACTTATGCCTTATTTCAATTGCAAAAGCCCGAAAGCACGTTGCCAAGGGTTGTTCAGCTTACTTAGCCTATGCTGTCGATGCAAAGGCTGAAGTTCAATCTCCTTCTACCGTTTCCGTCGTTTCCGAATTTCCTGATGTCTTTCCAGAAGATATCTCGGGATTGCCACCTGATCGCCAAGTGGAATTCTGCATTGCCCTCATTCCCGGAGCTGCTCCAATAGCAAAGGCTCCTTACCGTCTAGCCCCTGCTGAAATGCAGGAAATGATGAAGCAGTTACAGGAGCTACTTGACAAAGGTTTTATCCGCCCAAGTTCATCTCCTTGGGGCGCTCCTGTTCGGTTCGTCAAAAAGAAAGATGGCACATTGCGAATGTGCATCGACTATCGAGAACTCAACAAAGTCACAATCAAAAACAAATACCCATTGCCCCGGATTGATGATCTCTTCGACCAGTTACAAGGCGCAAGCTACTTCTCGAAGATTGATCTTCGTTCGGGTTATCACCAACTCAAAGTACATTCTGATGACATTCCAAAGACGGCTTTCAGAACTCGTTACGGACACTACGAGTTTCTGGTAATGTCGTTCGGTCTTACTAATGCGCCGGCCGCTTTCATGGATCTCATGAATCGAGTCTGCCGGCCAATGCTCGACAAATCGGTCATCGTGTTCATCGATGACATTCTCATATATTCAAAGACCGAAGAGGATCATGCTGCACATCTGAGAGAATTGCTAGAGTTGCTACGCAAAGAGCGACTTTATGCCAAATTCTCTAAGTGTGAATTCTGGTTGAGGCAGGTACGTCTCAACGTTTGAAACAATTTCATGATCCTTATACTCAATCATAAATTATTTTATTAACTTGTACCTCTTAAACAATCAATTCAGATCCAATTCTTGGGGCACGTGATATCTGGTGCTGGGATTGCTGTTGATCCTGCAAAGATCGAAGCTATCCAGAACTGGGAATCACCCCGCAACGCCTCAGAGATTCGGAGTTTTCTGGGATTGGCTGGTTACTACCGCCGATTCATCAAAGACTTCTCAAAGATCGCCGTTCCGCTAACAAAGCTTACTCGCAAGAACGCGACCTTCTTTTGGGGAGAAGAACAGCAAATGGCATTTGACAACTTGAAGAAATTGCTAAGTGAAGCACCAGTGTTAGCCCTGCCTGAAGGGAACGAAGACTTCGTAGTCTACACAGATGCATCAGGCATGGGTTTGGGTGCGGTACTAATGCAAAGAGGAAACGTCATAGCTTATGCTTCTAGACAACTCAAACCACATGAGAAAGACTACTCTACTCATGATCTAGAGCTAACTGCTGTGACTTTCGCTCTCAAGTTATGGAGACACTATTTGTACGGAACCAAGTGTCAGCTCTACACTGATCACAAGAGTTTAAAGTATATATTCAGTCAGAAGGACTTGAATATGAGGCAAAGAAGGTCAATGGAGCTGATAAAAGATTACGACTGTGAGATTCTCTATCATCCAGGGAAGGCCAACGTAGTGGCCGATGCCCTAAGCAGGAAAGCGTACTGCAAGGCATACTGCTATGCCTTGACTTCCACAATACTGACGTCCACTATCATAGACGATGTAAGGGCTGCTCAGTTGCAGGCCCTAAAAGAAGAGAATGTTAAAGACGAAGATATCAGAATTCAGTTGCCATTAATGCAAGATGATGGAACTGGACTAAAGGGTGTGTATGGCAGAGTGTGGGTTCCCAAGTTCGGGAACATGAGAGATGTAATTCTCGAGGAGGCTCATCAATCTAAATTCTCAATTCATCCTGGCAGCACAAAAATGTACAACGACCTGAAGGCCGACTTCTGGTGGCCAGGATTGAAAAGAGATGTCGGTCAGTATGTTGAAAGGTGCAGAACATGTCGTCTAGTCAAAGCCGAGCACCAACAACCCTATGGTAGTATGCAACCTCTTCCTATCCCAGAATGGAAGTGGGACCATATTACCATGGATTTCGTAACCAAGCTACCTAAGACTCGTCGTCAACATGACGCCATTTGGGTCATTGTTGACCGATTAACCAAATCTGCTCACTTCATTCCAATCCGAGAAACCTACTCACTGGACCGACTTGCCCAGATCTACGTAAACGAAATCATTATTAGGCATGGTGTGCCTAAGTCTATTGTCTCCGACCGAGATAGTAGATTCACTTCTAATTTCTGGACTGCTCTACAACTGGGTCTTGGTACTCGTATCGCAATGAGTACTGCCTATAGACCCCAATCTGACGGGCAAAGTGAGAGAACAATTCTGACTCTGGAAGACATGCTCAGAGCGTGTGTCATGGATTTGGGTGGTAACTGGGACGATCACCTCCCATTGGTTGAATTCTCCTACAACAATAGTTACCATTCCACTATCAAGATGGCACCGTTCGAGTCTCTATACGGAAGAAAATGTAGGACTCCAACCTGTTGGAGGGAAACAGGAGAAACTCCAATAGCCGGTCCTGCTTTGCTACAAGAAACAAATGAAAAGATCCAACTCATACGGCAGTACATGAAAACAGCACAGGATCGACAAAAGAACTATCATGATCGCCGACACAAAGCGATAGAATTTCAAAAAGATGATTGGGTCTACTTGAAGGTTTCCCCGATGAAGGGAGTTACAAGATTCGTAAAGCGAGGAAAGCTATCACCTCGATTCATAGGACCCTTCAAAATACTAGAAAGAGTTGGTAATCAGTCCTATCACTTGGACTTACCAGAAGAACTATCAGGAGTTCACCCGGTCTTCCACGTAGGATACTTAAGAAAGAGTCTGGTGCCCGAGAGGGAACCATGGACTGATCACTCGGACATTAAGATTGACGAACGGCTAAGGTTCGTTGATGAACTGGAGTGCATTTTGGAGACAAAAGTCAAAAAGCTACGGAACACAGAGATCAGGATGGTGCTGGTCAAGTGGAAGCATCATCGGGGAGCTAATCATACTTGGGAATCGGAAGAAGACATGAAGACTAAGTACCCAAGTTTGTTTAGCGCAGCATGACTTCGCGGACGAAGTATAGGCGTGGTGGAGCCCATGCTGTAACATCCCAAATTTTAATTATATGTAATTTACGGTTTTAAGACTCAATTATTGTACTTATGGAAAATTAAATCAATTTTAGTTATTTTGATCATTATATCAGTTAAATGAGAAAATACGAAGTTGAGGGGTATATTGTGCAAATAAGTCAAAATGGAAAATAAAAGATGGAAACTCTTTCATTTCCCACAAACTCATTCTCTCTCTAACTCACTCTCTCGATCTCTCACTCTCTCTCTAAGAAAAACCCACCAAATTTCATTATCAAAAATCCGAAGATTGTTGGATTCAAGAGCTAAAATTCGGGATTCAAGTGATTTGGAAGGAACTATAACTACAACAACAAACGATTTGAGGTAAGATTCACCCAAACTTGCAAAATTTGAGGTTTTTTGGTTTGGTTTTTGTGAAATCCGAATCATAGGATTTTGATTCAAGATGTTAATGCATGTTATATATTATGATGGATTTGTTGAAATCGAGCATATATGTTATAGTGTACAAAATTTCAGAATCAGATTCAAAGTCTAAGTATGATTTCTGAAATTAGTGTGTGTTTTAGTGTGTGTGTTCATCGAGACATGCTGAAAATTGGACATAAATGGGTTATTTCGGTACATAAGTGTGATGTTTTAAGTTAAAAGATAGAATATAAGCTTGTAGCTGCAATATTAGACTCAAAACATGCAAAATGGGCAAAAATGCAAAATCTGGAAAATCTGGAAAATTTACTAAGTATGAACTCGGACTGATGAACTCGGTTCGGACCATCCGAATTCGGGTCCATCCCAATTCGGATCTATCCGAGTTCGGACCAACAATGAATTCGGATCCATGACCATTTCGGATCCTTCCCCAATTCGGATCCCCAACCTAATTCGGACAAATACCCATTTCGGACCCCCATTTCGGATCACCCCAAATTCGGACCAAGCCTATTTCGGACCAAAGACCCAATTTCGGACCATCTACAATTCGGATCATCCGAATTCGGATGTGGTCCGAAATCAGACCCATTTACACTTAATTTTCAGAATACAATATTTAACAATTACTGACATTACATCACTATTACACTTACATTACAGATCATTGTGGTGTTATCAAAACACACATTGATTCAGGATCAAGTCTCACAACACCAATCACTGTGAGTAACAGATTGTCATTCGAACATTTATTGTTTTTGCATTCATGTTTATACATTCAATGGCATGTTCACGTTGTTCATATACTTCATTTGGCACTCGTACATGATTTGTTGTTATGATGCACACTCGTACTTGACATGTAACACACATGTAGCCAGCGTTCATTTGAAAGTGCATCTATTTACATCATGCTTGCACTGCATGATCATTACTTCGTAATCTGATGCGACCTGGACTGGGGCTGACAGCAGGCCACTGTCGGGGACTGATCATCCCACTCGTATCCCATCAGGTTCGGCACATCCCCGATCAGCATATTGAACTGCCACCCCATGCTAGCACTGCATGGTTTACTCACACATTGAGGCTTTCACTGCCGTTTTCACATACATGGGGCTTACACTGCCCATGGTTAAGCATTGCATGTAAAGAAATATTTGTTGTATGTATAATCTGTTATCTCACTAAGCATTTAGCTTACTGTTGACTCACATTGTTTACAGGCAAAGGCAAGAGTGTAGCGGGACCTTCATCTTAAGCATATCACATCAATATCCGGGAGACTTTAGAAGCTATTGGTACTTGAATAGCTTTGGGATGGGATTTACTACTTTTAAACAATTATGTTGATGTAATAGTTAGACTTAATCACTGTAAACATGTACTTTCATTGCTTTAGTGTGGATTTGCTAATTCTACTTTTAAGTATTCAATTTCAATTATTATGATACTCATTGGGTTGTTAGTCGATCCTAGAGATTACAATTATATCATTAATTTAACAAGGGCGTCACATAAGGTTATACCTGTCTGAGCCAGAATTCACATTTTCAAAATTTTGCGTAGAGTCTTTCCTTTCTCAATAACTCTAGCAGTTGTCGCAAATGATTAACATGATCAGCCTCCGTTTTGGAGTAAATCAAGATATTGTCTATGAATACGATAACTGACTTATCCAGCATTGGTTTACACACACGATTCATGAGATCCATGAATGCCGCTGGTGCATTTGTTAGACCGAAAGGCATTAGGAGAAATTCGTAATGACCGTATCTCGTTCGGAAGACTGTCTTCGGAATATCCTCATCTTTAACTTTCAATTGATGATACCCAGAACGAAGATCGATTTTAGAGAAGTAGCTTGCTGCTTGTAGCTGATCAAATAAATTATCGATTCTGGGCAGAGGATATTTGTTCTTGATAGTGACTTTGTTCAACTCGCGGTAGTCGATGCATATACGAAGAGTTCCGTCTTTCTTCTTTACGAACAAGACAGGTGCATCCCACGGAGATGAACTCGGTCGGATAAAACCCTTTTCTAACAGCTCTTGCAACTGCTTTGACATTTCCTGCATTTCTGCAGGCGCAAGTCTGTAAGAGGCTTTAGTGATGGGAGCCGCACCAGGAACTAAGTCAATTTCGAACTCAACTTGACGTTCCGGTGGCACTCCAGAAATATCATCCGGGAATACGTCTGGGAACTCACAGACGACAGGAATATTAGATATGGATTTCTTATTATCTTCAGAGACAGATTCAGATGAAACATAGCATATGTAAGACTCGTGACCCTTAGACAGATACTTGTGAGCTTTTTCAACAGTTATAAAACAGTGAGCACCTTTCCGCTTCTCGCCTTTGATTTCCAATACTTGACCGTCTGAAGACTTAATTCTGATGATCCGGCGGTTGCATACGATCGTAGCTTCGTTATTCGTTAACCAGTCCATGCCGATGATGACATCAAATTCTTTTAACGGTATCGGGATAAGGTCGAGAATGAATACTATATTATCAACGAGCAGAGTACAGTTTCGATAAACATAATCAGCCATAACATAATTGTTATTGGTTGTTTTAATATCAAGTATCACAGGGATTTTTGATGAAGTTTTGGACAGTCTTCGAGCAAAAGAAGTAGATATAAAGGAATGACTAGCACCGGAATCGAATAGTACGCGAGCAGGGATTGAGTTAAGCATAAACGTACCGGTTACCACATCAGGGGTTTCCTTTGCTTCCTCGGCTGTTATCTGAAATGCTCGAGTCCTTGCAGTCGGGGTTGCAGCTGAGCTTTTCATTGTAGATCCTCCAGCTGACGATTGTGACTGAACTCGTTTCCCACTACGACACTGATACATAGAGTGTCTGCGTTTTCCGCACTTTGCACATCCAAGTCCTCGCTGAGGACATTCTTCGCTGCTGTGGCCAATTCTGTTACAAGCAAAGCATGTGACGTCATCTGGGTTACACAATCCCATGTGTGACCTTCTGCATTCTTTTACAAAATCGAAGTTCGTTCGTAAGAGAATAAGCTTGAACTTTCTGTGGCGAGCTGTACTGCTGAGATTGCTGAGGTTGTTGCGACTGAGATTTGTTTGGTCTGAAGAATCTGCCGAATCTCTGCTTCTTTGGAGGAGAAGGACATGTCGGGTTCGCGGATAGAGCGTAGAGCTGATCACCATACTCTAGATATCCCCTCTCGATCTGTCTGGCCGCTTCAACCATTTCCAGATAGGACTTATATTTTATCGCGCTCATCGGATGTCGGTATCTCGGGTTGAGCCCTCCGCGGAATCGATTCATCTTTCTTTCTTCAGTAGCTACTTGATACGAGGAGTAACCGCAGAGTCGCGAGAATTCATGTTCATATTCGTCAACAGTCTTGGTTCCTTGAGTCAGCTGCATTAGTTGAACTTCCATCTTGTCTCGCTGATCAATAGGGCAATACTTCGCGTTGAACATGTCTAGGAACTGGTTCCACTCTAATGTTTGTATTATCTCCTCTCCAAATATGCTTCTTTGAGTCTTCCACCAGGCACGGGCAGCACCAACGAACAACGCAGACGCATAACTCACTTTCTTAGATTCTAAGCAGTCGGAAATTCTGAAGAACTCTTCAGTATGGCTTATCCAATCCATCGCCTGAATTGGATTAACTGTACCCTCAAAGTTAAGGGCACCGCTGGCTTTGAAATCTTTGAACTTACAGCCTTTCGGCTGTTCGATTTGGGTTTCAGGGTTTGAGTTATTAGAATCAGAGTCATTATTCTGGACTTGCTTTTCTTTTCGCTTATTCTTTTATCTTCACGTTTCTTAGCTTCGGCCTCATCTCTGGCCTGAAACTGTTCTTGCATAATCTTAATTTGTTGTTCAGAGTGTTGGGCTAATAGTTGTTGCATCATTTCAAACATTTGTTGTGGGGTCATGTTGTTTGGTATGTCACCTGATCCTGACATCTTTTACTGAAAATTAATAATCATTCAACTATCAGTTTAAAGACTTAGATCTATGTACCCTTTTTCCCACCCTAATAGTCTGTACATCGTATCTCAGTTCAAACCACCTAAATGATTGATTCATATGTATTGCTTCAGTTTGAGACCAAGTATTACTCTCGTAATACTTGATTCACTCAAACTATGGGCTCTGATACCATCCTGTGAAGACCACCCATCACGGGGCGGTAGACACGAGTCTAGGTCCCACATTATGCAACACGATATCAATCATAACTAAGATAAAGTAATTAAGTTGCGGAATTATAAATTACAGGTACAAACATATTAGGATTTAAGTTTAATACAGATTACAGTTTTTAAATTAAACTTATAAAGGGCACAAGTCTAATCTAATTCATGTCATCATATAATCAAATTAAGTCTACCCAGACCATCATATTGTAATCTTCCAAGCAGTACCAAAAAGGGTTTGCTGGGTAGAGGTCTATGAGAACTCTTGTCTTGATCTTGTAAGACCTAAGTACTAGGTCCGGCAGGTGACTTTCCTTTATCTTTTCCTGTAACAATGGTAAGTAGCAACTGTAAGCAATGCTTAGTGAGTAAATAGATTTTCAAATTAACATGCATTGTCAAGCGGATCATAAATCTAGTGTGATATGTCTTGGCTGCCGCTACAGCCCTCATGATTGAGACATAGTAGTCATAGAGTCGGATGATGTTCAAGCCACGCTCACGCTTAAATCGTGGGGATCATCCACATACTGGGCTAGCTACCAGTAAATCAACATGGCGGAACATCGGAGGGTCATTACCAAGTTCAATAGAACTGGTGAAATAGCCAGGTCTAGAACAATAGACCGACAAGGCTAATCAAGCTGAATCAATATGTCAAAGTATATGCAATGATGAAGCATACGTAATCAAAGTCATGATAGCAGTAATCTCATACAATATCACAAATGAATAGTAAATCTCAAAGTCATATGAAGTGATAAATCAAATAGCTATCATGATCTACTGGACAACACCGAACCATAGTGTGCACAGGTCACAAACCAGCTGATAATATGAGTGTCAAATTAATCTAACATCAACAATATGTCTCAACCGGAAATCTAGCATGTTAAATCTGAATATCTATAACTCACACTTTGGGGTCTTTATCAAGTAGATGTATATATCCACCACCTGAGTTATCTCAGGATTTTATCTTTTAATCTTTGTCAATCTGTTCTGTCAATTCTTTTCAAATCAAAGACCTGCTTTCAATCTTTTTAATCTTTAAATCTTTGTTCAGAATTTCACTGAACCTGTCCAGAATCATATCATATCATTAGCCTTTTGATTTAAATCTTTATTTAATCTGATTCTGATAACTGATAATTCATTAATCATTTTTCATTCCCTTTGACCCTTTGTAATCTTAATGAGATATAAATGTGAATATATCTCATATTGGTTTAATCAATCTTTCCTCATAATCTATGGATATTATAATTAGAAAATATCATTTATTTATAATTTAAAGTATTCAAAATAAAATAATCAATTTCGGATCCCCCAGGTTCGGTCCATCCGGATTCGGACCTATCCGGATCAGGCACCCAGATTCGGACCTATCCGGATTGGAGATCCGGATTCGGATCTAATGGTCATCCGAATTGTGATTGGATTTCGGACCAATCTATCATCCGGATTCGGACTTGGGACCAAAATGACTAATCCGAAATCATGCCATCCAAAACCTTTAAACCGAAATTGATACATCCGAATTAAACATGTGGTCCGAAAATAGCATAACATCCGAATTAGGACCAAAGCAAGGTCCGAAATTGGGATCCGATTTGGGTATCATCTGAATTCGGTCCTACCGAATTCGGATCCTTTCACTTATATTTTTCCCAGAAATGTTCTTAGTGTTCTTCATTTTATTCATCCGGATTTTTCATAAAAATTCCCAAAAACACATTTTATTAACATGCAATGAAATATAAAGTTGTGTTATCATTATTTGAGTATTTTTATACAATTTTATTGATCAAAGACCTCGTAAATTGATCAAGATCATCCTTAAGATGCAAATTTTGTCAAGAACACTTATTTTATAAAAAATTCTGATTTCTTCATTATTAGAGTGATCCAACCCACAAATTTTGTTTCTGTTACATCTAATAACTAAAATTCATCATAATCTTCTAAAACATCCAACATGCAACCAAATTTTCAAATCATCAATTCGGGTTTTCTATGAAACCGAACATAAACTCAAAAATATCAAAAATTTAAGTAATTAATACCTTGAATTCTTGTCAATTGATGATCCTTGATGTTGTTTGTAACCTTTTCCTTGAATTAACACTTCAATTAATACAAATTTATGAAATTCTTGGATGAATTTGTTTGAAGGAACCGATTGTAGAGATAGAGTAGAGAGAGAGTGTGTCAATTTCTTAAATGGTGATTAAATGGCATAAATTTGAGTTTATATACTTTATTTTATCTTTATGTGTAATTAACCTACTTCCACTTTTGTATTTTACATCTCTTTTAACTTAATCATCTTTAATAATTTATAACTCAAATATAAATATTTATATAATTTAATTAAAAATTTCATAACTTAATTAAATTACAATTCAAATAATGTAATGAAATTACATTATTGGTTCAAAATACTGAAATTATGACTGAACAAAAAGTTAGGTTGTTACAAGTAGAGTGCCAAACGATAATGAAACAACATGCCTCAGCAGGCAAAGCAAACATAAAGCAGATGCAGACATGTTAAAAATCAAAGGTACTCACAGTGGGTGCGTTAGTTAATATCAGTTAATTTTATTTCTCCTCGGGCTTTCAACCGAACTCAAAAGTACCCCACTGTGGGTTAAACAACACCACAAGGGACCTGTTACATTTCCATACGGAAAACATATCACATACGTGTTCGAGCATCAATTTGTACAATCATAAGTGTTACAACAATTGGAACCGACATCCGAAACTCACGTTTAAATCTTATCATTTGAGGTGTTATTATTCCTAATTAATCCTCCTTTATTTACCTTGATATGCTACAAAAGGTATCTTAAAAGTGTGTTTAACTGACCACAAATTCGGGTCCTTAATAACCCATCCGAATTACACATGTACAGCATAGAACTCGCCGAGTTCCCCATAGAACTCGCCGAGTTCAGGTCCGAATTTCGGATCCTTTGCCGGATTTCGGGCCCATCCGAATTTCATTACCCATCCGAGTTCGGTTCCGTTCGGATTTGGTCTCATTTAGGTTCGGGTCTCATACGAAGTTGAGCCTCATCCGAATTCGAGTCCCAACCGAATTCGGATCCAACCACTTATGAATTTTTGAAGATTTGTTCAAGTGTTCTTAGGAACTCGCCGAGTTCACATGCAGAAATGCAGGTCGCAGCTATGGGTTTCTAAGCGAAAATTGCCAAAACTCATTTTTAACAACATGCAATCAATAATAGTGTTTTATTATCATATATTGATTGTTTCTACAACATTTTCCCCTTCAATAACATCCTAATTCAGCCAAAAATGACCAAAAATGAAGATTTTTCTCAAGAACACTAAAGCTCATAAAGACTCAGATTTCTTACCTTCTGGATCGATTCAATCAACGATCCTTGTTTCCTAAGCTTCAGTAATCTTCTCAAAATGATTTCCAACTACTATGACAAACATGCATTACAAATTTTCAAATTTAAAAATCCGAATTTTGTTTCTTTATTCTTCAAAATAAACCTCAAAACTCAAAATTATGTTCTTACCTTGATTCAGATTGTTTTCTTGTTAATCACCAGCTTGAATTCACGAATTTTGTTCCACAATATCGAATTTCAGCAGAAATTTTAGAGAGAGATTGAGAGATAACTTTGAAGCATAAATGGTGAAATGAGAATGAAACACATCAAGAGTCTTTTATTCATATTTTTGACTTTTGTCACATTTAGCCCCTCAACTTATTCGGTTCCATTAAATACTGATTTTCATCATAATTTTCATCATCACTAACTTTTAACGATTATCATACTTAATAACAAAAAATTTAAATTCTCAAATTTCTTAATTTCTTAAAATAACAACCAACTTTCAAAATTCCACTTAACTTACAAAATTTAAACTAATAACTTCAAATACAATAAATTTTAAATCTGAGGATGTTACAGCATAGGCTCCACCACGCTCAAACTTCGTCCTCGAAGTTACTTGGATTCAAAAAGTTGCGGATATTTCTTCATCATTTCCGTCTTGGTTTCCCGCGTGTGATTTGCTCCTTTATGATGCTTTCATCGTACAAGCACCATCTCGATCTATTTGCTCCTTAGCTTTTTCATCTTGGTATCCAGAACACATTTCGGCTCTTCAACATATCGAAGCCTTTCATCAATCTGCAGATCAGTATGATCAGCCCAGTCTTCGTTTCCGGTATTGAATGACTTCCTGAGATTCCCCACATGAAACACCGGATGTATGCCTGACATCTCTTCAGGCAATTCCAAACGGTATGACTGATTCCCTACTTTCTCGGAAATCCTGAATGGCCCAACAAATCTCGGAGCCAACTTGCCCCTTTTTACAAATCGTGTAACACCTCTCATAGGTGACACTTTCAGATATACCCAATCATTTACCTCAAAGCTGATTGGTTTGTGCCTTCTATCGCGATAACTTTTCTGGCGATCCTGGGCCGCTTTCATATTCTGTCTAAACAGCTGTATCTTCTCGTTAGTTTCTTGCAGTAACGCCGGCCCAGCAATCGGCGTTTCCCCGGTTTCTCTCCAACACGTAGGAGTCCTACACCTTCTTCCATATAAAGCCTCAAACGGCGCTTTCTTGATTGTCGCGTGATAACTGTTGTTGTATGAAAACTCTATCAGCGGCAAATGATCGTCCCAATTGCCACCGAGATCCAATACGCATGATCTCATCATATCCTCCAAGGTAAGGATGGTCCGTTCACTCTGACCATCGGTCTGCGGACGATAAGCTGTACTCATTGCTATTCTCGTTCCCAACCCTTCTTGTAAATCCGACCAGAAGTTTGAAGTAAATCGGCTATCCCGATCAGATACTATAGACTTAGGTACTCCATGTCCAGAAACAATCTCGTCCAAGTAAATCTGAGCCAACTTCTCCAACGAATAACTTTCTCGAATCGGTATAAAGTGTGCCGACTTGGTTAACCTATCAACTATCACCCAAACTGCATCGTGTTGACGCCTAGTCTTCGGTAACTTCGTGACAAAATCCATGGTGATGTGTTCCCACTTCCATTCCGGAATGGGAAGCGGTTACAAACTACCATAAGGCTGCTGGTGTTCGGCTTTCACTAACCGACAAGTTCTGCATCTTTCAACATACTGGCCTATATCCTTCTTCAATCCGGGCCACCAAAAGTCTGCTTTAAGTTTGTTGTACATCTTTGTGCTCCCGGGATGTACAGAAAACTTAGATTGATGTGCTTCTTCTATGATCACCCTTCTCATGTCTCCATACTTTGGCACCCAGATTCTTCCGTACACACCTTTCAAACCCGATTCACTAGTTTCCATATTCTTAATTTGTACTCTTATATCCTCGAAACCAACATTTTCATCTTTCAAGGCTTCCTCTTGAGCGGCCTTAACATCATTTATAATCGTAGATGTTAGCATAGTAGACGTCATCATGTAGCAGCAATCCTTAGCATAAGCTTTGCGACTCAAAGCATCGGCTACCACGTTAGCCTTTCTGGGATGATAAAGGATCTCACAGTCATAATCCTTTATTAATTCCATCGAACGTCTCTGCCTCATATTTAGTTCTTTCTGGTTGAAAATGTACTTCAAACTCTTATGGTCCGTGTATAACTGACACTTAGTTCCATAGAGATAGTGTCTCCATAACTTCAAAGCAAAAGTAACTGCAGTCAACTCCAAGTCATGAGTCGTATAATCCTTCTCATGCTGCTTTAACTGTCTCGAGGCATACGCGATTACCTTTCCACGCTGCATCAGTACTGCGCCTAACCCCAGCCTCGAAGCATCTGTGTACACCACAAAATCATCATTGCCCTTCGGTAGAGCAAGTATCGGTGCTTCACTTAGCGTCTTCTTCAAGATATCGAATGCCTCTTGTTGCACGGTTTCCCAAACAAAAGGTGCATTCTTCTTTGTTAATGCAGTCAAAGGAAATGCAATCTTTGAAAAATCCTTGATAAACCTCCTATAATAGCCCGTCAACCCCAGAAAACTTCTGACTTCAGTAGCTGAACGAGGCGGCTCCCAGTTTCTTATGGCTTCAACTTTAGCTGGATCTACTGAAATTCCAGCTCCCGAAATAACATGTCCTAGAAACTGTATCTGTTGCAGCCAAAACTCACATTTTGAGAATTTGGCATACAACCTTTCCTTCCTTAACAATTTTAACAATTCTGTGAGATGGACAGCATGCTCCGCTTCCGTCTTGGAATACACTAAAATGTCATCAATAAATACAATCACCGACTTGTCTAACATCGGTTTGTACACTCTATTCATCAAATCCATGAATACAGTCGGGGCGTTGGTTAACCCAAAAGGCATGACCAGAAACTCGTAACGCCCATACCGAGTTCTGAAAGCTGTCTTGGGTACATCTTCTTCTCTTACTTTCAACTGATGGTATCCCGACCTCAAGTCGATCTTAGAAAACACACTTGCCCCATGTAGCTGATCAAACAAGTCATCTATCCTCGGCAACGGATACTTGTTCTTAATTGTCAACTTATTCAGCTCCCGGTAATCGATGCACATCCTCATCGTGCCATCTTTATTTTTAACAAATAACACCGGAGCTCCCCACGGTGATGAACTCGGTCGAATGAAGCCCTTGTCCAACAACTCCTGGAGTTGTTTCATCATCTCCTGCATCTCTGTAGGAGCAAGGCGATACGGAGAACGAGCTACCGGTGCAGCTCCAGGGATCAAATCAATTCGAAATTCCACTTGTCTCTCAGGCGGCACACCAGACAAGTCTTCCGGAAACACATCCGGGAATTGTGATACAACAGGCACATCGGCCAAAGTCTTCTTCTCAGCCTTGGCATCAATAGCATATGCCAGGTAGGCGTCACACCCCTTTGCAACAAGCTTTCGGGCTTTTGCAATGGTCAACAAACATAGATCCCCACTTCTCCTATCCCCGTATATACATATCTCACGACCCTCCGGCGTAGTTATCTTTATCATCTGCTTCTTACAAACTATGTGGGCTTCATTTTCGATCAACCTGTCCATTCCGACTATCACGTCAAACTCACTAAACTCGATCGGAATCAGATCCAAATTGAAGACTACATCTTCAATTACTAACGTGCAGTTACGGTATACGTGATCTACTTTGACTAGAGTGTTACTAGCAGTTTCTATGTCAAGTATAGTAGATAGCTTAGACAGTGGCATGGCAAGTCGTTGTGCAAAAACAGTAGACACAAAAGAGCGGTTGGCACCAGAATCAAATAATACTCTTGCAGGCAAGGAGTTAACTATGAACGTACCCGTAACCACCTCCGGGTTCTCCCTAGCCTCCTCCGCTGTTATCTGAAAAGCGCGAGCCGGTGCCCTTTGTGGCTGGTTCCGACGGTTGACTGAACCACCACTTGATCCCCCAGATGATCGAGTTGAAGACGGAGCAGCAGCTGCTGGAGCATTCTGTCGACAATTCCTACTATAGTGCCCCCATACACCACATTTATGGCAGGCATCCGGATTCCGTGGGCATTCATTCTGAAAATGGCCCAACTCTCCACAGCAAAAGCAAGCACGTCCATTAGTACACTTGCCGAAGTGTTCCAGATGACATTTATTACAGTACTGCGGCTCGGTGTTGATGGAGTACGCACGAGCATGGCCAGAAGAACCAGACTGTCAACGGTAAGATTGTTGCGGTGAATACTGCGATGATCGTAAAGAACCAGAGTAGCCTCCTTCGTGTTGACATTTCGGTGGTGAAGGTTGAGTTGGGTTAGATGAAGCAGCAGCAGTCCCCATTACATACCCAGACATACTCAGAATCTGTTCCACATTCCTGGCGGCTTCCAATAGACTAGCAAAAGTAGGGTAGCGTACGTTGCTCATCACCCTTGGAATTTCTAGATCAAGACCAGCCTCAAACTTGGTCACTTTTCTTTCTTCGGTATCAACCTGATGAGGCGCGAACAAACTTAGCCGCGTGAACTCTACTGCATACTGGGACACAGACTTAGTCCCCTGAATCAGTGTCATGAAATTTGCCTCTACTCTTCGGCGTTCATCAGCCGGACAATATTGCTGAGTAAAAACTTTCGTGAACTCAGTCCATGACATAACAGATACCTTCTCCAAAGTTAAAGCATTCATCATCGAATTCCACAAAATTACTGCGTCTTTGGTGAACATAGCAGTAGCGAACCGGACCATGTCTTTCTCAGCACAATCGCTGATTCGGAATGTCCGTTCTGTGGCTGTTATCCATTCCAGAGCGGCAACAGCATCATCTAGTCCATTGAACTCGACTGCTCCATTTCCTTTAAAATCCTTAAACCGACAACCTCTGGGTTTGTTTGATGACCCAGTATCGTCATCTTGTTCGTCATTGTTTCCCTCTTTTTCCTTATTCTTTCTCTTATCTTCTCTTTGCTTAGTTTCGGCCTCATCTCGAGCCCGAAACTGATCTTGAATCATCCGATTTTGTTCAGCCATCATGGCTAGCATCATTTCCCTTGTTTCTTCGGGTGTCATTCCTCCTCCAGACATGTTCTGAAATATAAAACATATAACTTGTTTAGTAACAAGTCTTTTATTTAAAGACACCACCCGATTGTCCCGTATGATAGTCAATCTCCTATGATTACCATATCGTAACCTATCTTAGTTCAGTTCATTACTTAAAATCACTACATATCATCACTTAATGTTTGAGACCAAGACCTCACGGACACTTGAATCTCAAACTACTGCTCTGATACCATATCATGTGACACCCTTGCCACATTAACCACGATTTACAATACACCCAGGATTAATCACTAACATACAATTACATAATAATCTGATAACTTAATTAAAGTGCGGAAGCATAAAGTACATAAATTAAAATAATACAAGTTTGTCAAGCACCCTACGGTACTACCAGGTTACATGTCTACTTCTACATACTCAAAAGTATTACATCATCCCAAATTTATTACAACAATTATCCCCATAGATTTGTTACCAAGATACACAGTAGATTTCTTCAATCACTTCAACAGACGACCTAGCTAGATGGTCCCGCAGCAGATTTCCCTTTTCCTGTAAAAAGTCAACAACTGAGGCGTAAGCGAATGCCAAGTGAATAACAAATGACTTTACACATTCTGCAAATCCTTATGATGCCACCCAGAGTAACCGCGGTAACACATACAGTATACTCCACACGTACTCAAAGTACGCAAACTCGAGCCGCAGCTCCTTCAAGTTGACACTCGGCATAAGGAAAACCAACCATCTGAGGCAGACATTACATCGGGGATGACTTACTGTCTATCCTGACCACAGAGGTGTCAAACTCTTGGTCATATAGCACAGTATCATCAGAGTACAGATGCGACCACGAAGGTCCATCAATAGGATGCACAACAAATGAACGGACATGGAACAAGAATGAATGTGCATCAACATATACGCAAGTTAGTAGAGTGCCAAACGATAATGAAACATCATGCCTCAGCAGGCAAAGCAAACATAAAGCAGATGCAGACATGTTAAAAATCAAAGGTACTCACAGTGGGTGCGTTAGTTAATATCAGTTAATTTTATTTCTCCTCGGGCTTTCAACCGGACTCAAAAGTACCCCACTATGGGTTAAACAACAACACAAGGGACCTGTTACATTTCCATACTGAAAACATATCACATACGTGTTCGAGCATCAATTTGTACAATCATAAGAGTTACAACAATTGGAACCGACATCTGAAACTCACGTTTAAATCTTATCATTTGAGGTGTTATTATTCCCAATTAATCATCCTTTATTTACCTTGATATGCTACAAAAAGTATCTTAAAAGTGTGTTTAATTGTCCACAAATTCGGGTCCTTAATAACCCATCCGAATTACACATGTACAACATAGAACTCGCCGAGTTCCCCATAGAACTCGCCGAGTTCAGGTCCGAATTTCGGATCCTTGGCCGGATTTCAGACTCATCCGAATTTCATTACCCATCCGAGTTCGGTTCCGTCCAGGTTCGGTCTCATTTAGGTTCGGGTCTCATACGAAGTTGAGCCTCATCCGAATTCGGATCCAACCACTTATGAATTTTTGAAGATTTGTTCAAGTGTTCTTAGGAACTCGCCGAGTTCACATGCAGAAATGCAGGTCGCAGCTACGGGTTTCTAAGCGAAAATTGCCAAAACTCATTTTTAACAACATGCAATCCATAATAGTGTTTTATTATCATATATTGATTGTTTCTACATCGTTTTCCCCTTCAATAACATTCTAAATCATCCAACAGTGACCAAAAATTAAGATTTTTCTCAAGAACACTAAAGCTCATAAAAACTCAGATTTCTTATCTTTTGGATCGATTCAATCAACGATCCTTGTAACCTAAGCTTCAGTAATCTTCTCAAAATGATTTCCAACTACTATAACAAACATGCATTACAAATTTTCAGATTTAAAAATCCGAATTTTGTTTCTTTATTCTTCAAAATAAACCTCAAAACTCAAAATTATGTTCTTACCTTGATTCAGATTGTTTTCTTGTTAATCTCCAGCTTGAATTCACGAATTTTGTTCCACAATATCGAATTTCAGCAGAAATTTTAGAGAGAGATTGAGAGATAACTTTGAAGCATAAATGTTGAAATGAGAATGAAAGACATCAAGAGTCTTTTATTCATATTTTTGACTTTTGTCACATTTAGCCCCTTAACTTATTCGGTTCCATTAAATACTGATTTTCATCATAATTTTTATCATCACTAACTTTTAACAATTATCATACTTAATAACTAAAAATTTAAATTCTCAAATTTCTTAATTTATTAAAATAACAACCAACTTTCAAAATTCCACTTAACTTACAAAATTTAAACTAATAACTTCAAATACAATAAATTTTAAATCTGAGGATGTTACAGACGCTACTGATGTCTCTGCACAAGAGGCACAGGTCAGTGTCAACATCTCTAAGACCACACCCATGGCAACAGAGGGTGTGCAAGCACCTTCTGGAAGTCCCCAGTACCAAGAACAAAGGGGCCCAGATGTTTCTACCTCTGGAATTCCTACCAGTGATAGATCTCAAATACCACTATCATTTGACGATCTTGAGGCTAGTCTGCAACTCATGGTATTGACGGATCCACAGCTGAAACCTGTAGTAGCCATATTGGAACATTATAAGTCCCTTATTGCTACACAGGGGGCACAAATCACAGCTCTGCAACAGACTATAGCAGCTCAACATGAACGACTGGATTATTTTCATCAAGGGTTCACCCTATGTGGAAATAAGATTATTCAACTTGAGAAGATGGTTCGAACCCTGATTGCAAAGGTTGTAGGTCCACCTGGCCAAACCAATGCATCCAAAAAGGGGGAGAATCAGGAGATCTCACCTTCAGTCCAAACAGCTTCAACCTCCCCTCCAACCGTCCCAGTTTCTTGGCTAACAGACCCAACAGCTACTCAAGCTGTTAGCCTAGAAACTCAAGCTGCTCTTATCAGGACAACTGGAGTTGTCATCAGAGAAGGCTCTCAGGCTGCTGTCACAACAGTCCAATCCACAGCATCAGCTTCAGCTTCCAGAGATAAGGGTAAAGGCATTCTCATTGAATCTCCAAAGATTAAATTCTCTTCTAAAGAAGCCCAGGTTGCTCATGATGCTGAATTAGCAAGGAACATAGCAGAGGAACAGGATGAACTCTTAGACCAGCAAACTCATGCTCAAATGAAAGATGATGAATCCTTAGGTGACTATCTAAGAGGGTTTGTGGTCAAGTAGAATCAGAAGAAAAGGAAAATGCCAACAGGGCATTCAAAGGCAGAACATAGAAAATTTTTGATAAACTTCTCTGCATCAGTTGGAATACCAAGAATAATGGCTCAGTCATGGCCAACAGAAAAGCTTCAGGCCTTACATGACAAGGAGAAGGAAAAACAAGAAGCAGCCAAACTCTCCCAACAAGTCCAAAGCCAACAAGAACCAGTTCAAGCTGTTGTTAGTGATCCTCCTCCTCAAACAAAGGGTGATCAGGTCAAAAGAATATTTTTTGAACAACATCTTCAAAAGGCTCTAGAAATTGAAAAGGCCCTGGATCAGTATGATTTCTCCAAACTGCCTATTACTTACTGGTATGCCAAATCAATGGATAACATTGATTTGAACTATCATTTTGTAATCAGAAGAGAAGCTGGTCCAGAAGAAGAATGTAAGAGCCTAGCTCAGATGGCACAAAGGCTAACCAGAGATGATCTGACAAAAATGCATCACATTGGAACTGTTAGCCACTCAAGAACCCAATGTGTATGGCTTCAAAGAAATGTAAAGGATCTTAGAAGCATTTTTTTATCCAGAGTCTACAAGAGTAGAGATGGAAGCTGCCAAGGAGATGAAGATTGTACAGATTGATATATATGCCAAATCAATGACATATAGACTCAAGTTTGCAGACGGATCCAGCAGGTTCTACAATCTTGAGTTCTTTAATTTGCCAAAGGCTTGGCTACTCCAAATAAGCTCAATGATAATTCACTGTGATAAAGAGGAGATGAAAAGAGATTTCACAAAGCCAATAAAGCAGAAGCTTTCACAATTATAAGTTTTTGGATGCCTTAGTTTGTAGATAACAGTTTTACTTTGTTTTATTTCCTTATTTGTACAAAAACTTAAAGTCTTGTGTAAAGAATTTAAGTTAGGGGGAGATTGTTGGGAAATATTCTAAGTATGTCAAGCTGTTAGTTAGATTTCTCTGACTGTTAGTAGATTTTCTGTGTAATTACAAAGTTCAAGCTGTTAGTTGAGTAAGTTCGAGCTGCCAGTTCAAAAGTTCAAGCTGCCAGAGTTAATGTTCAAGCTGCTCACGTTCAAGCTGCTCAACAGTTTAACAAACAGAAAGTGCTAAAATTCAGGGAGAGATTTATATATGAAGATTCAAGCATATCTACTACCAGAGAAATCAGAGTCCCTCAACGAAACGAATAAGAAGGCTTTATATATAGATAGAATAGGTTTTCCTATTGTAAGTCTGTACGTACAAGTTTTGATTCAATTGTAATTGCTTTCTGATTATGTTTTCTCATGCCTCTAAGGTTGTAAAACCCTAAGAACAATCTGTGTTCTTCGTCTAATCAAACAGATTAGAGGTGATTGTAATCACTGAGTTTGGCAATACAAAAGATTTGATTTTGATTATATTTATGTGTTATTTGTTCTGAAAGCTTTTCTTAAAAACAAATAAGTGCTACTCCGCAAACTTCTTAATTGGACTTTGATTCAATAAAAGGTTATTGGTTTACACTCTGATTCATTCAAACCAGTTAATCTTAGGTAGTGATTTTGATCCTGTCACTAAGTTTAATTATTAATGGAATGGAACGGAATTGAATTGATTATATATAACCTAAGTTTATAAAATTACTTGATTAATTTCAACGTAAGTTTTATTATTCATGGAATGGAATGGGATTGAATTGATTTTATATAACCTAAGTTTACAAAATTACTTGATTAATTTGAACCTAAGTTTTATTATTCATGGAATGGAATGCAATTGAATTGATTTTATGTAACCTAAGTTTATAAAATTACTTGATTAATTTCAACCTATGTTTTATCATTCATGGAATGGAATGGAAATGAATTGATTATATATAACCTAAGTTTATAAAATTACTTGATTAATTTCAACCTAAGTTTTATAATTCGTGGAATGGCATGGAATTGAATTGATTATATATAACCTATGTTTATAAAATTACTTGATTAATTTCAACCTAAGTTTTATTATTCATGGAATGGAATGGAATTGAATTAATTGTATATAACCTAAGTTTATAAAATTACTTGATTAATTTCAACCTAAGTTTTATTATTCATGGAATGGAATGGAATTGAATTGATTTTATATAATCTAAACCTCAAACCACAAGCTCTGATACCATGTTGTAACACCCCTCCCGATTACACAAATGCCACGTCAACCCAATATTTTAAGTAGTAATAACGCAACGGATCTATAACATACATGTCATAGCATAATGCAGATTATGGCTAATTTAAAACTTTATACACGAAGTTAAACACAGTCAATACATTCATCATTCCGAATTAAACAAAACATGAGAATCCCAGTTACTGGATACATTGTTCTCAAAACAACTATTACCATGCAGTTCTAATATTCACAAAACGGATATAAAGTCATCAAGTCAATCCTGACCCTATCTCTGAGGTTGCGATCCCTTCTCACTATGACCCAGATCTTATGGTCGGTATACACAATAAACCGTGACCCATACAGATAATGGCGCCAAATCTTCAACGCGAACACAATGGCGTCTAACTCTAAATCATGCATGATATGGTTTTCCTCGTAAGTCTTCAGCTGACGTGAAGCATACGCGATCACCTTCCCTCGTTGCATCAGAACGCAGCCCAAACCCGACCCTGAAGCATCACAGTACACAACAAAATCATTGGTACCCTCTGGCAAAGCTAACACTGCAGCCTGACATAACTGGGTCTTCAGCTCCCTAAAGGCACGCTCCTGCTCCTCGGACCACTCGAACGGAACGGACTGCCGTGTCAATCTCGTCAACGGCAAGGCAATCCTCGAAAAGTCCTGGATAAAGCGCCTATAATACCCGGCGAGACCCAGAAAGCTACGAATCTCAGGCACTGATCTCGGAGGCTCCCAACCCATTACGGCCTCAATCTTGGCTGGATCCACTTTTATACCCTCGGCGCTGACCACATGACCCAAAAATTGAACCTCTCTCAACCAGAATTCACATTTGGAGAACTTCGCGTACAGTTTCTCGCTGCGCAGCACTGTCAAAACCTCTCGGAGGTGCTGCTCGTGGTCCTCGGCACTCCGTGAATAGATTAGGATGTCATCGATGAACACAATCACGAATCTATCCAACATAGCTCTACACACCCTGTTCACCTAATCCATGAAAGCGGCGGGTGCGTGGTCAATCCGAATGGCATGACGAGGAACTCGTAGTGCCCATAACGAGTCCGGGACGCTGTCTTCGGCACATCTTCATCCCTGACCCTCAACTGATGATATCCAGACCGCAAGTCGATCTTGGAGAAGAACCTCGATCCCTGGAGCTGATCAAACAAGTCGTCGATACGTGGAAGCGGATAGCGATTCTTCACGGCCACTTTGTTCAACTCCCTGTAGTCAATACACATCTGCATGATGTCGTCCTTCTTTTTCACAAACAATACCGGCGCACCCCACGGCGACGAACTCGGACGGATAAATCCACGATCTAGAAGCTCCTGCAGCTGAGACATCAACTCTCGCATCTCTGTCGGTGCCAGCCTATAAGGCGTCTTCGCAATCGGCACCGCCCCATGAACAAGATCTATGCGAAACTCCACTTGGCGATCTGGCGGTAACCCAGGCAACTCCTCTGGGAATACCTCAGGGAATTCACGAATCACCAGAATATCCTATAAGGTCTTCTTTTCCTTGCTCGCGTCGACTACATAGGCTAGGAAGGTCTCGCACCCCTTAGACACATACCGCTGAGCCCTGGACATAGATACAATCCCGATATCTCCCTTGCGACGCTCCCCTTACACGATAACACTCTCACTGTCAGAAATGGGTATACGATGATTTTCTTAGCACATAGAATATCAGCCGGTCTGGCAGTCAACCAGTCCATACCCACAATCACATCGAAGCTACTAATCTCAATCGGCAGCAAATCGATCGTAAACCGCTGGGAATCTATCTCTAAAATGCAATCCCGATATACCCGACTCACTAACATCGAACTCCCATCGACCCTCTCGACAACCAAAGGAACAGACAAAGGAGAAGGAGACACACTAAAATACCCACAAAAGATAACAGACACATAGGAGCTATCGGCCCCGGAATCAAACAATACACGAGCTCGAAGTCCGCTAAGAATGTACGTACCCGAAACAACATCCGTAGCATCCCGTGCCTCCTCGGCTGTCGCCTGAAACACACGTCCTCGGCCCCTCGGAACGGACTCACGACGGCTAGATGACGACGGCTCAGCCCTGGCCCCACTCGAACTGGCCCCCTGAACTGCCGGCCCTGGCTCCGGACAATCCCTGACACGATGTCCCGGCCTCCCACATCTAAAACACAGCGGCTCAGGAACTGTACAAACTGACGCGGCGTGGCCCCGCTGGCCGCACCGCAAGCAACGCGTCTACTCTGACAAACTCTGCCCTGAATGGCGCCGGGGACACTTCGGGCACTCCCGATCCTCGTAAGAACTCTCAACACGGCTGCCGGATGCTTGGGACCCCTGTCCCACGCTACTCTGGCTCTAAGCCCCCGACCCCTGACTCTGGCCCTGTCTCGACCGGCGGTCTCGGCCTCTATCTCGGTCCCGTCTCTACCCTGAAGTCTGCCCCGAACCCTGGCCTGAAAACTGCCATTGATCAGGGCGCTGATCACTGGGAGCGTCCCCGGAAGATTTCCATACACAAGCCGGCTGCTCTGAAGTCCCGGTGCGCTGCCTCTGAGAAGAGGGTTGTTCCTCTGCTTAATGATCTCCCGCTCCTTCATGTGGGCCATCTCAAGAGCCCTCGCAAATGTGGGGGTATCATGCAGTCCCACAAACTCTCAAATATCAGATCGAAGCCCATCTATAAACGCATCAGCCTTACGGCTCTCCGTGTCAACATGCTGAGGCGCAAACTACGAATATTCATTGAAACGGTCAACATACTCGAAACGCAGCCTCAATCTCACGCTCCCATGCGATGGCCGGCCCCGACTCACCGTCACCACGAAACTGCGGTGGGGCCCCCGTCATAAAATCTTTAAAAGACCCGCCCCGCTGCGAAGATGACGAAGCTCCACCCCCTGACTCAGTCTCGGTATGCCGAACAACTGGCCCCAAACTCTGACCCTGCTCGCGCTCTTGCTCTATTTGCTGCCTGTAAAACTCGGTAAGAACCTCTAGCAGCTCTGATTTGCGGATATACTCGTCACTGGGCGGCTTACCCACGCCCGAACCTTCACCGTGATCTGCCATACTGAACTGCGCAAAACAAAACGATCAAGCACAAGGGATTAATCACCCAGCATTATACATTAAGCCAGGTCGGTTAATCCACTAATATAATTGCAAAACGATCCCCCATGGACCGGAACAAGGTCTAAGTTAAGCATCCACTAGTGATACTCAAGCTTCAAACCACAAGCTCTGATACCATGCTGTAACACCCCTCCCAATTACACAAATGCCACGTCTACCCAATATCATAAGTGGCAATAACGCAACGGATCTATAACATACATGTCATAGGATAATGCAGATTATGGCTAATTTAAAACTTTATACACGAAGTTAAACACAGTCAATACATTCATCATTCCGAATTAAACAAAACATGATAATCCCGGTTACTGGATACATTGTTCCCAAAACAACTATTACATGCAGTTCTAATATTCACAAAATGGATATAAAGTCTTCAAGTCAATCCTGACCCTATCTCTGAGGCTGCGATACCTTCTGATTCATTGAACATGTTAGACTCGAAGACATGAGCTATAAAGCCCGTGAGCACACGAGGGTTGACACTGCACATAAACACATAGCACGCAATCCCTGTCCCTGTCCCTATTGCCCCACACACATCTCAGGTATAAAAGCACAAGTATGAGATCGGAATAGTACACAAGCCCTGTGGGGACCCTTCCCCGGCCGACACACCGCACACAGCTGTGAGCAACAATAACCCTGTAGCCCAGGAGCGACCCGGCTACAGGCCCTGTCGTATATATACGCCCCAAGGACTGTGAGGGACAGTCAACCCGCGCGATTCCCCTTCGCGGCTTATCGTCCGTATGGAACTCATCACAGACCCCGGAATCGATCTCATATCTCATACATAACACTTATAAGGAATAGACTATACATGAGGTTCACATCTCTGTCTCATATATATAAACACGCATGATATAGCTACACGACTATAAATATCAAAGACGGTGCGCGTTTTAGAAAAGTCTCGAGTACTCACCTGACTGAGTTCCCGAAGTCTGAACACCCTGATCGAATCTGGCTCGATGTCCGCTATTCCCTGTAACACACGGATATCCCAATGGTCAATCACAATCTCAAGTAACTCATAAGCTCAACCCAAATATATAATGATATCACGCTAACCCGAAGCAACCCCACGGAACCCGAAATCCCGACCGACACCCGAACCCAAACCAATCCCAACCCAAAGTAGCCCCAACGAGACCCCAAACCGAAACAAACCCAACCCGAGCAATCCCGAAGGAATCTGATACTCATTCGACCCATAACCCCATGCCTGACCTGCGATTTCAGCTTTGCCCAAGAGCCACAACTCCTTTACAAACACGAATTTAATCCCAATTAACTCATACAAACACTATACACAACCTTTAACAGCATAGAAACTATTTCATATACCCTTCATAATACATAACCCAAGATAGACCCTCAATTCAAGGAAGCTTACCACTTGAAGCTCAAGAACACCAAGGAAGAGATGATGATGATGAAATTAGTTTCAAGTTCTGCAACAACTCTGAACTTTGAAGCTTAATTTTGCTGAAGGATCCCACAAACACACACAACACACTTTAGGGCTCTCAATTTTGGATAAGGAAGAAAGAAAGGAACGCAATACATATACGTTTCTATTTTTAGCCGGTTCCGAATCCAATAACCCGAATCCGATATCACATTTTCAATATTAGTGCCCATTTAACTCATTTAACCTCGCGATCGCAAAAACCTAATCCGTTCATTAAAATTATAACCCGATGACATGCAAGCCCCATCCTGACACGTATCAATCCACGAAACGCGATATAATTGGACCAACCCAATATTAATCAATTATTTATCCACTAAAATAATTCCACGTACCTGGTTGAAATGACGTATGTTACATAAGTTTATAAAATTACTTGATTAATTTAACCTAAGTTTTAGTATTCACAGAATGGAATGGAATTGAATTGATTATATAACCTAAGGTTATAAAATTACTTGATAAATTTCAACCTAAGTTTTATTATTCATGGAATGTAATGGAATTTAATTGATTTTATATAACCTAAGTTTATAAAATTACTTAATTAATTTTAACCTAAGTTTTATTATTCATAGAATGGTATGAAATTTAATTGATTATATATAACATATGTTTATAAAATTACTTGATTAATTTCAACGTAAGGTTTATAATTCATGGAATTAAACGAAATGGAATTGAATTGGTTATATATAACCTAACTTTTTAAAATTTCTTGATTAATTTGAACCTAAGTTTTATTATTCATGGAATGGAATGGAATTGGATTGATTTTATATAACCTAGGTTTACAAAATTACTTGGTTAATTTCTACCTATGTTTTATTATTCATTGAATGGAATGGAATTGAATTGATTATGTATAAACTAAGTGTATAAAATTACTTGATTAATTTTAACCTAAAATTTATTATTCACTTGATTTAAACTGAGAAGTTATGTTTGCAAATCTCGAACTATTAGGTCAATTTCTCAAGCTGTTATTGCACTTCTCAAACTGTTAAGTTTTTTATAACCTAAGTTTATAAAAATACTTGATTTATTTAACCAAAGTTTTATTATTCATGGAATGGAATGGAATTGAATTTATTATATATAACCTAAGTTTATATAATTACTTGATTAATTTCAACCTAAGTTTTATTATTCATGGAATAGAATGAAAATGAATTAAATATATATAACCTAAGTTTATAAAATTACTTGATTAATATCAACCTAAGTTTTATTATTCATGGAATGGAATGGAATTGAATTGATTATATATAAACCTAAATATATAAAATTAATTGATAAATTTCAACCTAAGTTTTATAATTTATGGAATGGAATGGAATTGAATTGATTTTATATAACCTAAGTTTATAAAATTACTTGATTAATTTCTACCTATGTTTTATTATTGATGGAATGGAATGGAATTGAATTGATTATATATAAACTTAAGGTAAAAAATTACTTTATTAATTTTAAGCTAAATTTTATTATTCACTTGATTTAAATTGAGAAAATTATGTTGTTGCAAATCTCGAACTATTAGTTCAATTTCTCAAGGTGTTAGCTCATTTTTTCAAGCTAGTAAGTTTTTTATAACCTAAGTTTATAAAATTACTTGATTAATATAACCTAAGTTTTATTATTCATGGAATGGAATGGAATTGAATAGATTATATATAACCTAAGTTTATAAAATTACTTGATTAATTTCAACCTAAGTTTTATTATTCATGGAATGTAATGGAATTAAGTTGATTTTATATAACCTAAGTTTATATTGATTAATTTTAACCTAATTTTTATATTCATGGAATGGAATGGAATTTAATTGATTATATATAACCTATGTTTATAAAATTACTTGATTAATTTCAACCAAAGATTTCTTATTCATGCAATGTAATGTAATTGAGTTGATTTTATATAACCTAAGTTTATATAACCTAAGTTTATAAAATTACTTGATTAATTTCAACGTAAGTTTTATTATTCATGGAAAGGAATGGATTGAATTGATTTTATATAACCTAAGTTTGTTAAATTACTTGATTAATTTGAACCTAAGTGTTATTATTTATGGAATGGAATGCAATTGAACTGATTTTATGTAACCTAAGTTTATAAAGTTACTTGATTAATTTCAACCTAAATTTTATTATTTATGGAATGGAATCGAATTGAATTGATTATATATAACCTAAGTTTATAAAATTACTTGATTAATTTCAACCTAAGTTTTATCATTTATGGAATGGTGTGGAATTGAATTGATTTTATATAACCTAAGTTTATAAAATTACTTGATTAATTTGAACCTAAGTTTTATAATTCGTGGAATGGCATGGAATTGAATTGATTATATATAACCTATGTTTATAAAATTACTAGATTAATTTCAACCTAAGTTTTATTGTTCATGGAATGTAATGGAATTAAGTTGATATTTTATAACCTAAGTTTATAAAATTACTTGATTAATTTTAACCTAAGTTTTATTATTCATGGAATGTAATGGAATTTAATTGATTATATATAACCTATGTTTATAAAATTACTTGATTAATTTCAACCTAAAATTTATTATTTCATGGAATGTAATGGAATTGAGTTGAATTTATATAACCTAAGTTTATAAAATTACTTGATTAATTTCAACGTAAGTTTTATTATTCATGGAATGGAATGGGATTGAATTGATTTTATATAACCTAAGTTTATAAAATTGCTTGATTAATTTGAACCTAAGTGTTATTATTCATGGAATGGATTGCAATTGAATTGATTTTATGTAACCTAAGTTTATAAAATTACTTGATTAATTTCAACCTAAATTTTATTATTCATGGAATGGAATGGAATTGAATTGATTATATATAACCTAAGTTTATAAAATTACTTGATTAATTTCAACCTAAGTTTTATCATTTATGGAATGGTGTGGAATTGAATTGATTTTATATAACCTAAGTTTATAAAATTACTTGATTAATTTGAACCTAAGTTTTATAATTCGTGGAATGACATGGAATTGAATTGATTATATATAACCTATGTTTATAAAATTACTAGATTAATTTCAACCTAAGTTTTATTATTCATGGAATGTAATGGAATTAAGTTGATATTTTATAACCTATGTTTATAAAATTACTTGATTAATTTTAACCTAAGTTTTATTATTCATGGAATGTAATGGAATTTAATTGATTATATATAACCTATGTTTATAAAATTACTTGATTAATTTCAACCTAAAATTTATTATTCATGGAATGTAATGGAATTGAGTTGATTTTATATAACCTAAGTTTATAAAATTACTTGATTAATTTCAACGTAAATTTTATTATTCATGGAATGGAATGGGATTGAATTGATTTTATATAACCTAAGTTTATAAAATTACTTGATTAATTTGAACCTAAGTGTTATTATTCATGGAATGGAATGCAATTGAATTGATTTTATGTAACCTAAGTTTATAAAATTACTTGATTAATTTCAACCTAAATTTTATTATTCATGGAATGGAATGGAATTGAATTGATTATATATAACCTAAGTTTATAAAATTACTTGATTAATTTCAACCTAAGTTTTATCATTTATGGAATGGTGTGGAATTGAATTGATTTTATATAACCTAAGTTTATAAAATTACTTGATTAATTTGAACCTAAGTTTTATAATTCGTGGCATGGAATTGAATTGATTATATATAACCTATGTTTATAAAATTACTAGATTAATTTCAACCTAAGTTTTATTATTCATGGAATGTAATGGAATTAAGTTGATATTTTATAACCTAAGTTTATAAAATTACTTGATTAATTTTAACCTAAGTTTTATTATTCATGGAATGGAATGGAATTTAATTGATTATATATAACCTATGTTTATAAAATTACTTGATTAATTTCAACCTAAAATTTATTATTCATGGAATGTAATGGAATTGAGTTGATTTTATATAACCTAAGTTTATAGAATTACTTGATTAATTTCAACGTAAGTTTTATTATTCATGGAATGGAATGCAATTGAATTGATTTTATGTAACCTAAGTATATAAAATTACTTGATTAATTTGAACCTAAGTTTTATAATTCGTGGAATGGCATGGAATTGAATTGATTATATATAACCTATGTTTATAAAATTACTAGATTAATTTCAACCTAAGTTTTATTATTCATGGAATGTAATGGAATTAAGTTGATATTTTATAACCTAAGTTTATAAAATTACTTGATTAATTTTAACCTAAGTTTTATTATTCATGGAATGGAATGGAATTTAATTGATTATATATAACCTATGTTTATAAAATTACTTGATTAATTTCAACCTAAAATTTATTATTCATGGAATGTAATGGAATTGAGTTGATTTTATATAACCTAAGTTTATAGAATTACTTGATTAATTTCAACGTAAGTTTTATTATTCATGGAATGGAATGCAATTGAATTGATTTTATGTAACCTAAGTGTAATGAAGTATTCCCGTATATTTTCAGCACCTTAATGATATTCTCATCATATACATGAAGAAACAAGCTCAATAAATGTAATATGATAAAGAAGAAGACAATATGAATGTGGAGAGAATAAGGAACAGTGGCGGCTGATGGTATTTCAAATTGTCAACCGTGTACGTTGAAAAGTAACCCTAGGAGCCTTTTGTAGGCTCCTTTAATTAACTTACATAACATGACACTTTTGGTCCCTACACTTTGCATAAACATAAATTACATAGAAATAAAATACAAGACAAATTACAAAGACAATAAATATTACAAAACAACTCCTAAGATCGAAATAAATAAATCTAACAATCTCCCCCTTTTCGATCACTTAGGAGGTCCTGGAACTCGGGCATGGTCAGTAGATTCTCGAAGACCAAGTATGACGTCGAAGCGTCTGGTTACTTGTCTTGTATGTAGCCGCTCGTTCAGGTTGTCTATGCCGCTGAGTGTATCCTGTATTTCCTTTGGTGAGCATCTTTGTTCAGGATCTGGTTGAGCATCATAATCTTGTACTTTCTTTGTAAGAGCAGCTCGAACCAATCTAAGTGTACCATCGGAATAGCAAGGAAGGTCCTCAAACCGCATATACCTTTTGTAGCCCTTGTAGTTTACAAAAATGACACCCGGATCTCCAGAAAGTATAACTCTGTAGGCCGGGTGGTGGGCTAGGAGAAAGCTGTCTTGTTCCGGTGCACGTAGCCCTACCTTAACCATAGCACTTTCGATTGCCATCTGAAAATCTCTTAAGCACATTATGATCTATCGGCGATTCATGCTTCGTACTAGGGCTCGTACGGCGGTCATGTGCGTTAGACGTTTCCTGATGCGATTTTTCAGACTATTGTGAAGGAACTCTACGTCATCCGCACTTATGAAGTCAAGATCATACTCGAAGATGTCATCTCCCGTACCATCTTCTCTTTCCACTTGGTAGGAGGGATAGAAGACTCTGGCTCTTTTGCACATAGTGATTGTCTTGAGCTTTTTGATCTTTGACTTTGACACCTTAGACCTTTGTTCCCGGAGCATCAATTGGTAGTATTCAGCCTGTTCAGCTTTGGAGACATTCGTAAGTTCCATGAGTAGGCGTCTGCTGAAGGCTCCAGGTTTCTTTCTGAATACCATTTTAAATCTTTCTTCAAGGTAAGGGTTCTGAAACTGCTCTGGGGCCCCCTGTTCAGCCTGTACCGTCGGGGCCCCCTTTGGCAGAGTTAACTTTTGGATTGCCACTGTGGGGTAGACATCAGCCTCCGGACGTTCATGTATGTCATCGTCTTGATCCATAGCACATTGGATGATGAGTTGAAGGAATCTTTGATAAGGAACATACTTGCGGCCTTTCTTTGTGCTTCTTTCGACGTAGACTCTTCGTAATTCTTCAAAGATGAAAGCGGCATAGTCCACGTTTCGGTCGAAGGCAAAGCCGGTGAACATGGCTAATACCTGGGCCGATGCCGAGTCATGACCTGAGTGCTTGGCTGTGAGGCATTTGTTAAGCACATCGAATAGAATCCGCCAGTGGGACTGAAGGTTTTTCGTGCGGAAGTCTGATGGTTTGGTAAGAGGACCGTCATACCCTAGAGTTTGTATCTCAGATAGGGCCTCAGATACGGATGGGTTTGGGTCGAATGAATCAAGGGTGGGAAGGTAGTCTTCTATTGGTAGATGAAGAATGTGGCGGATGGCAGCGGTGGTGATTTTGACCGGAACGCAGTCAATGGTGGAGGTGAAGTGAGATTCGGGGTCGGTTATATATTGGAGCCTGTTCCAGAATTGTTGGAGGTATATCTGGGGAACAGCTATGGCAGTTGATAGTGCATAATATATGGGATGGCGGGTGAGGATGTCGAAGGCAAGGGTTTGGGTTTCTTTTGAGAGGATGGAAACGTAGAGTTGCCAGTTATGTGGGATAAACTCGACAAACTCGGCGCTGGGTAAAATGGATTCCTCGGGCAGCTGAGCATTGTTATTTGGAATGGGAGGATGGGGTACGGTGAGAATGATTGCGGGATCCATTATCCTGCAAAGTGCAACAAAGTTAGAATCATAAGACTTGATATGATAATGCATTGATGTGAATTCTAGATGAGTGTGAAATAGAAAGTGTCTTATCTGTTTAGCATCGGGTCTTTATTAGTAGAATAATATTCCACTAATAAAGTCCAAAGTCAATCGTTAAGAGACGGATGTTAGATAAGATCGTTTCACTCAAACACTGATCGTAACTCTAATCAATGGTGCACTTGGATGGAACTATTTTTGTGAATTTTTTAATTTATATAAACATGCAGAAGTGGAAAAATGAAAAAATAAAAAAAAAATCCTAAGTGTTGGATTTCGGATGGTCCGCATTCGGATGAACAGTGTCACCGAATTCGGATCAGGCCGAAATCGGATAATGCATGAATGATGTGTGGTGGACCGAATTCGGATGAGGTGAAAACGGGAACCGAATTCGGATGGTGGTCCGAAGTGTAAGTCATGAAATGAATGAAGGTGGTCCGAATTCGGATGTTTTATGAACATGGTCCGAATTCGGTTGATGACTTGTGTAAATGCATGCAATGATATGGGAATGTCCTAATTTCGGATGGTACCTGGAATTCGGATGGGGACCGAAGCCGGGTATCATCCGAATTCGGATGCACAGAGGTGAACAGACTTAGACAATTTTCAAGTTTTGAAAATTTTGACCCTGCTTTGATGGTCCGAATTCGGATCAACAGTGAACCGAATTCGGATCAACAGTGGTCCGAAATCGGTTTTGGACTTTGAAAATTTGTGAATGTAGTCTAAGTCGGACATCCGAATTCGGGTGGTGGTCCGAATTCGGACATCCGAAACTGCATGAGTGCAGTTAATGTTCATGCAAAAAATAAACGTGAACAGTTGAAATGTTAATAAAAATGCATGAAATTACAGATCCTAGTCTAAAACAACCTAAGGAACAATTTTTCTAACTACTACTAAGTAAAAAAGAACACATTTCAGTAACTAAAATGAGCAAAAACCGAAATGAGAAGCTAAAAATATTTTGAAAATCAAACAGGTAATATACTAAGTTAAAGAGTGAAATAAAGATAGAAAAATGTTACCTTGTAGTGTCGAAGGTGAATGAAGCAAGAAAAACGAGAAAAAGATGTGTTCCAAAAGCTTGGAATCGTGGCTATGGTGACCGGCGGTGAGGGTGTCGAAGAGAGAAAGAAGAAGAGAATAGAAAGCTTGAAGATGAAGTAAAGATGTTTGACCGGTTGACCGACCCTATTTAAAGGCGCATGGGTCGTGGGTCGGGTCAAGGATCCGCGCCCAAATGGAGTGGGCCGCCGGATTGGACTCAACAAATTCACACAGAATTACATACACTGGACCTTTAAAGAAATTAATCAACACAAAATTAAAAAGAAATTTTGGCCCAATTCAAAAAAAATAAAAAATAAAATATTTTTGGTATTTTCTTTAATTTTGAAATTGAAATAAAATGAAATGAAGTAAACTAAAATCTTTTTGGTTTTTTGATAAAATTGAAAGATAAAATCTTTTTGTGATTTTCTGACTGATTAAAATCAAACTTAAAATTAAATTAAGAGTTAAGACCAACCTAAAATTTAAAATTTAACTATAAAAGAAATAAAGAGAAACACAGAATTATAAAGTTTAAAATCCTAACTCTACTCCCCCTCAAATAAGTACCGGTTCTTTTTCCTTTTCCTTTTCAGATTTAAATCACGACAACCCTTTTTAACCTTTCAAGTACAGACAAACCTGGATATTGTTTGCATCCCACTCCGTGATGAATAATTCACACAGCAATTTATCAGGATCATTAATTATTAAAAATATACGCAGATAAGGAAATATTGAGTTTCAATCTTGTGACATAATCCTTAAATTTAAATAACAGATATTTTCTAAAATAAAGGAATCTCAATCACGATAGATTGAAATAGAGTTATTTAAGACAATATCTGATATTTAATTGGAAGGTGGATTCAACATGCCGATATGAGATACTAAAAACTAAAAACGAGGTTCGTCTAAAGCTTTAGTAAATATATCCGCAAGTTGGTATTCCGTGCCAACAAAATACAACTCAATGGTTCCCTTTTCCACGTGATCTTTAATAAAATAATACCTGATATCTATGTGTTTTGTTCGAGAGTGCTGCACGGGATTGCAAGAGATGGCAATTTCACTTCGAGAATCACAGTAAATAGGGATATTGGTGAGTGAGAACCCATAATCGCGTAATTGTGTTCTCATCCACAGCACTTGAGAGCAACAGCTTGCAGCTGCTACATACTCAGCCTCAGCTGTAGATGTGGATACACAATTCTGCTTTTTGGAAGACCAACTCACCGGTCTATCGCCTAAAAACTGTATTCCTCCCGATGTGCTTTTTCTGTCCACTCTACAACCTGCAAAATCAGCATCTGAAAACGTGGTAAGATCGAAATCGGTTCCCTTTGGATACCATAGACCAAGTTCGGGTGTACCCTTAAGATAACGAAAAATGCGTTTTACCGCAGTTAGGTGTGATTCTTTTGGGTCGGCCTGAAATCTAGCACAAAGACATGTTGGAAATACTATATCCGGCCTACTGGCAGTCAAGTAAAGTAAGGATCCTATCATCCATCTGTAAGTTGAATTATCGACACTTTTCCCGGAAGGATCGGTGTCTAACTTACAGTTGGAGGCCATGGGAGTTGCGATACTCATGCAAGAGTCTAACTTATACTTCTTGAGAATGTCAAGAGTATATTTCGACTGGTTCACAAAAATCTCATCCTCAAGTTGTTTGACTTGTAATCCGAGGAAAAAGTTCATTTCCCCCATCATGCTCATCTCAAACCTGGACTCCATTAGGGCTGAAAAATCCTTACAAAAATTACTGTCAGTAGATCCAAATCTAATATCGTCGACATAAATCTGTACTAGCATTATATGTGGGCCTTCCCTTTTAGTGAACAGAGTTGTGTCCACCACACCTTTATAGAAACCGGCAGAAATAAGGAAATTCGAAAGACTATCATACCATGCTCGAGGTGCTTGTTTTAAACCATAGAGGGCCTTATCTAGCACATAAACATGGTCAGGTTTATGTGCATCAACAAAGCCTTGTGGTTGTTCAACATACACCTCCTCGTTAAGTTCGCCGTTTAGAAAGGCAGTCTTGACGTCCATTTGGTACACTTTGAAGTCTTTGTGTGCCGCGTACGCCAAGAAGATTCTGATTGCTTCGATCCGTGCAACTGGAGCGAAGGTCTCGTCATAATCTATCTCTTCTTGTTGTCTGTAGCCTTTGGCAACAAGTCTTGCTTTGTTCCTTAACACAATGCCGTTTTCATCTCGTTTGTTCTTAAAGATCCACTTCGTTCCGATGACTGTGCGGTCTTTTGGCTTGGGAACTAACCGCCATACTCTTAGCAGTTCAAACTGGTTGAGTTCCTCTTGCATTGCAACTATCCAATCCAGATCTGTCAGGGCTTCATCCACACGAGCGGGCTCTATCATACTCAAGAATGATGCGTAGAGACATTCATTAGCAGATGCCCTACGAGTTTGGACTCCTGTTGATACGTCACCAATGATTTGCTCTGTTGGGTGACTTCGGGTCCATTTGATCTCGTGTGGAAGGGGTGCTCGGGATGGAACCTCTGTGGTTAATATGGGGATGGATGAGGATTCATGGTCAATGGTTTCAAATGATGGTACCACAGGTTCTGGTTCAATTTCCGAGTGTTCAGGTGAAGGAAGAATCGATGGTATTATATGTGAGGGTATTATAGGAGTAGATTCAACTGCGGATGTGTCGGTGGATGATGTGGATGGATGAGGATATGTTGATGAAGATGGAGCGGAGAAACTTTGCGGCGCAGTTGAACTGGAAGGATTACCTACATTATTAACAACATTAGACACACTAGCGTTAGGACCGAAAAATTCAACATAAAAAGGATCAAATAAATTAACCAAATCAGAAGAAGAAAAAGAAATGGGGTTATTCGAAGAGTCTCCAGGCATTTGAGTAATGCGTGGTCCTGATTGATCAACTTCGGGTGCCAGTTCAGCCAACTCATCAAATGTGACGTGCACACTTTCATTGACTGTTCTGGTTCGGGTATTGAATGCGCGATACGCCTTCGAGTTGGATGAGTATCCAATGAAGATCGCTTCATCCGCCTTTTCGTTAAATTTCTCGAGGTTGTCTTTGTCATTCAGCACAAAGCACCTGCAACCAAATACACGTAAGTACTTGATAAATGGTACTTTATTCAAAAAGAGTTGGTAAGGAGTTTTGTTAAAGCGCTTATGAATGATGGAGCGATTCTGTGTATAGCATGCTGTTGATACGGCTTCGGCCCACAAGAACGGAGGTAGTTTTGAGTATGTGAGAATTGTACGAGCGGCTTCTACTAGTGTACGGTTACGCCTTTCCACGATCCCATTTTGTTGAGGTGTTCTAGCAGCAGAGTATTGATGCTGAATCCCTTTGGATCGAAGGAAGCCCTCCACTACCGAGTTCTTGAACTCCGTGCCGTTATCTGATCTGATTGATTGTACTGACAGCTGCTGTTGGGTCTCGACACTCTTGATAAAATCAATAATTTCTTGAGCTGTCTCGTCCTTGGAACGCAAGAACCTGACCCAGGTATATCGAGAATAATCATCAACGATAACCAACACATATCGTTTTCCATTTATGCTTTGAGTTCTCATCGGTCCGCATAAATCCATATGAAGTAACTCCAAAACTCTTTTTGTTGATGGTTCGGGCTTTGGTTTGTGAGATGATCATTTCATTTTTCCTTTCTCACATGCTCCACACAGATGGTCCTTTTCGTAGCGCAACTCAGGAAGTCCTTTAACCAATTGATTCGCAGCCAGCTTGTTGATATTAGCAAAATTCAAATGGGATAATCTTCGATGCCACAACCAAGAGTCTTTTGAAGAGGCTTCTGATAGTAGGCAAATGTTATCCTTCACTACAAGTTTAGCTACGTCAATGGTGTAGAGGTTAGATTTTCGGGAACCAGTTAAGATTTCTTTTCCATCCATGTTCTTAACACTGCAGTTCTTAGCCCTAAACGTTACTTCTAGTCCTTTGTCGCAGAGCTGTCCTATGCTAAAAAGATTATGAGATAACCCCTCAACATAGTCAACATCCTTGATGACGAGATTATTTAGAACTAAGTCCCCGTATCCTTTTATGTGAGCCTGATGGTTGTTCCCGAATTTCACAGTTCCGCAATACTGTTCAACAACGTTGGACAGCAATTCTCTTCTTCCTGTCATGTGCTTGGAGCAACCCGAATCCATATACCAAATGGACTTAGCCTGAAAAACACATAAATTCATATAATGAAAAACTATATGCATTCAAACACATCCATTTTTAATTCACAATCAAACCGTGTTCTGAACCGATATGTTCAGAAAACATGATGAGTTAAGACCGGGTCCTGGGCTGTGTGCACAGAAGCCAAACGTGTCGGTTTAAGCACAACCGACAAGCAAAAGAACGGGTCCTAGTCTAAGGTAACTAGAAGCCATTTCTTTGAAGCACGGGTCTTGATCAGAAGTAACCAAGAACCATCTGCATTAAGATCACACAACCTTGGGTACCCACCTCAATATGGGTCCCTTTTTGTTAGGATATCCAGATTTATATGGCACGTGTACAGTTTTAGAATCCCAACTAGCATTTGTGTGTGGTCCGGATGCACAACCCTTTGGAATCCATTGAAGATTGGATTTATTGGGTTTTGGAACCTTAGGCGCTGAAATTGCCTTTGGTTTTTGTCTTTTTGAGACGTTTTTGACCGTTGCTTTGGTTTTGGGCCTTGGCAACGGACACATCTCAACTTTGTTTGTGGCCGATGATGCACTATTTTTTGTTTTCTTTTTCCGAATATGTTTAACAGGATAAGGCACAAAAGCATTCATTTCAGGAACCTGTCGTCTATATTTAGTTGGACATAGATTAAACAAATCTTTGAAAGAGTACTTTAACGGAATAGTAGAATTCGGTACATCATTACAGACATTGTCACACACATTGTTACACAAATTGTCTTTAGAGATTACAGACATCCTATCTCTAGTAACAAATTCACTTGGCATTAAAGCCTTCTTCACAAAAAAACTTGTAAAATCCTGCATGGTGGTTTTCGGGACTCTCCTTACATGATCTGTAGGAACAAAACGATTAGAGTCAGTAAGCATGGAAGATTTAGACTTGACAGACTTTTCTTTTTGGAGATGAGTGGGTTTCTTAAAAGACTTGGAATTTATCTGAGTCTTTTTAGGAACATTATTTTTGAAAACTTTTGAGCACTCACCTTTGACAATGATAGAAGAAGATTCAGCTGTAGCCTTACCTTTATCTGATGACATACATGGAATTTTTATGGAATGAGAAAGTGTTTGTTGTTTTGAAAGATCTTTCAATTGTTGTGAAACTATTTCAAAATTTTCTCTGTAGACAGTGGCTTCCACAGTTTGTTGAAAAGATTGATTTACCAATTCTTCTTCTCTCTTAAGAAGAGCATCTTGAAGATCAAGTGCTTTCTCTTGAGAGGACTTCAATTCCTTTTCTAAAACAATGATTTGTTGTTGAAGAACTTTTGCAGGAATATAAAGTTGAGGAGTTGATTTTACGGTTTCAGTTTTCAATTCAGTTTCTGAATAAGTTGACGAGAGA
>JAANYP010004902.1:0-66064 GCA_020465985.1 Centrapalus pauciflorus | reverse complement strand
TGAATACACTCACTAAGAAGCACTCACTGTGTTTACAAGACTTAAGGAACAGCTTAGGTAAAACAGCTTAATCACACAGATGCTGGTTTACAGAAGACTTGCATGCATGAAGATCACACTTGCACGTTCACTCTTGGTTTAAGCACTTAGCTTTCTTCACACTCCTTTCTGACCTTAGAAGCTTCCTTTTATACTCACTTAGAGGATCTCAGAGAAACATCTTCATTGGACAGAATGAAAAGGAAAAGTCTTGTTGAAAAGACAACATAACCTTTTCTGCACTTTTCTGAAAAGCAGACTTGTCTTCATATGTGCAGAACTTTTGTCTTTTTACTTTGTCTACTGTTGCATTGCCTTTAACTAATTTAGGAATGTCAACTTTGCGTCTTTCTTCCCTGTAAAGGCCTATTTTGATATAAGAAAAAGGTCTGTCACCCTTTTTCAAATATCCTTTTGTCTTCATGTTACAGAACAGCGTGGGCAGGCTGAGCAGTTCTGTTTTCCACTTTGTTTTCGACTTTGTAAACTGATCTTGTAGTAAAAAACAATACATGATGACTTGGAAACAAATTCCATAAAGTGTTTAGCCTGTTCACAAAGAACAGGTTCTGTTCACAAAGAACAGAACACTTTAACAATGCCCAAGCTGCTCAACAGTGTAGAGCAGCGTAGACAGTTTATGTCCAGCCTGTTCAGCAAACAGAGCAGCTTGGACAAACTGTCTTAGTTGCAACACATGCAACATATAGAACAGCTTTAGACTGATATTGCAAATCATTTTCAGGTTTCAATAAGGCATATAACAGGCCTTAAATTCAACCTTCAAATGCATCAACAGGTTTGATTATAAAATCTCCCCCTTAGATGTAGAACAGGTTTGACTGAGGCCTTTTTGTGCCTAACATTATTGTTATCATTATAATAATAATAACTATTATTATTATTGTTAATATTGATTCCCAGTATAATCAGCACAGGATTTTGTATATATCACTCAAACATTCACACAAACAGAATAAAGATACTCAATGATTGGGGAATGACGAAGAATAGAGACAAAGAGAATGTTTCTGTCAAAATATGCGGCGGCTGTAATGTGTCCGTGAATATTCAATATGTCAACCCTACTTTTACACAAAACCCTAGGTCATTAAATACCTAGGATAATAAAAGCAAGTGACAGAGAATTACACTTTGACCCCCTGAACTTTAATAACAAAGAAATTAAACTAGAAATAAATTACAAGTAAACTAACTTGTAATATTTATTACAAAATAAATCCACAAGATCGAAATAAAATATCTAACAATCTCCCCCTTTTCGATCATTGTGGAAGAACTCGGGCATGATCTGTTGATTCACGGAGGCCAAGGATGACGTCGAATCGTCTTGTCACTTGCCCGAGATGTAGCCTTTCGTTCAGATATTCTATGCCGCTGAGGATCTCTTGAATTTCCTTGGGTGAGCGTCTAAGTTCCGGATTTTTCTGAGCGTCAAATTCTTGTATTCTTTTTGTGAGTTCAGCTCTGACTAATCTGATTGTTCAATTGGAGTAACAACGTAGATCCTCAAAGCGCATAAATCTTTTCTGGCCTTTCTGATTCAAAAATATAATTTCCTGCTGCCCTCTCAAAAGAACTTTGAATGCTGGGTAGTGGTCTACCAGAAATATGTCTTGCTCAGGAGCTTTCAGACCAACTTTAACCAATGCACACTCAATTGCCATTTGAAAGTCTCTTAGGCACATCATAATTGAGCGGAGATTCATGCTTCTGACCAGGGCGGCGACTGCGGTCATGTGAGTCCCACGTTTAATCTTGTTTTTCAACTTCTTGGGAAGAAACTCGATGTCGTCTACATTTGCATAATCAAGGTCATTTTCATGCAGTTCTTGAACAGTTCCGTCTTCTCTGAGTACTTCAAAAGCAGGAGTGAATGTCCGGGCTCTTTTATACATGTGAATGTTATTGATCTTTACAATCTTCGATTTAGACCAATATTTTCTTTTATCCCTCTTTTCCCTCAGCATCATCTGATTATATTCTGCTTTCTACTCGAGATGCATCTGTCATGACCATTTGAAGACGGCTGCTGTAAGACCCCGGTCTCTTTTTAAAGACCATTTTAAAATTTTCTTCTAAGAAGGGGTTCTGAAACTGTTCAGCCGGGAACTTTCTCAAAAACGCTTTTAACCCTTGGACCGGAGGCTCTTCTAATTCATCGGGAGGAGCTTCAAGAAGTTTCAAAACTCGAGACCTCCGATCCTGCCTCATCTCTTCTCTGATCTCTACATCCAGAGATTGCACACCACCCTTAGAATACCACCGGACCCAATCAACGTCTAACATATCGTACGTTGCGGTGACATCTCTAGTATCAAAACAATCTACAGTTCGGGGCCCTGATGATTCGGAAATATGAGCTGGTGGAGTTGATTGAGCTGGAAGGGTTGATTGGACTGTTGGGGTAGGTTGAACTGATGGGATTTTTTGGACTGTAGGAGTGGTTTGGATTGTTGGGGTTTCTATGGGATTAGGGGATGTTGTTTGAATTGTTGGGGTTTTCTATGGGAGTAGGGGATGTGGTTTGGATGGCAGAAGTAGTTTCTTCTTGAGGCGCTTGGGTTGGGGAATCTAAAAATTCATACGAGGAAGATGATTTTTGTGGTGACTCGGGTTCAGGCTTTGGAGTAATTGGATGATAGTCTTCATCAATATCAGAGTCTGTATCAGACACCAATATGATTTCGACTTTATCAAATACAGGATCGTAAGCCACCATCGCTGACATTGGATCCAACGGAGCCGGGCCTTCAACCAAGGTCTCGTCTTTTATCATTTCCTAAGCCCCATACCTCTGTTCCCTAGACCCTTGTATATCCGCTCCCTCTGATTCGGCTCCCCCTACAATCATAATCGGGTCCTCAGACTGAATTTTTCATCATTTCTCCCCCTCATGGCGATCAGGGTCGTCCTGATCGTCATGTTTTCTCTTCAAAGATTCAGCTTGAGGACGACACTGAAGCTCTATTACTGCCGACTCAAGACGGTCCATGCGGGAGTTGAGCTGCTCCTGGACTTGTAGAATTAACCATGTGAGCGCGTCTATCTTGTCGGAATGAGCAGAAAGCTGTGATTGGACTGAACGGGTTCCTAGTGGAGGCATATCCTCAGAAGCGACACCCTTACCCTTAATAAATGAGAGAAGGGCGGTATGTCTTTCTTTAGCAGCCTCCTTCTGGGCGTCCAGGTTAGCCCGGGTGACAACTCCAGCAGCACGAAGAGCTGCTGTTAGCATCTGGAGATTAATCTCGGGATGGCCTGAAGTTGACGGCATTTGAGATGCAACTTCAGGTGTTCCTTCCATTACTTCTGGCTCCACTGCGGGATGCTCAGATCTGGAAGTTTGTGGAACTGCCACGAAGGCAGCTCGTTCATCTGGGGACACCACGAAGGCGTCGTGCTGAGTGTGTGAGGGTGGGGAGTGAGCTGTGGTCGAAGGAAGTGTGGTCACTGGGGGTGATATGTGACCGATTTCAACACCATGACTCTCCGAGTGAGAGGGTGATGGAATATGTGCTAATTCCCCGTGGAATGAAGTAATGTCCTTTTGAGAGGACATTAAGTGGGTGGTTGGGGTTGTCTCGACCATTGGACTGATTGTGACCGAGACGGTTGTTACCTCGAGCCCTCTCAAGACAGAGACGGTCCGTTCAGAGTCGGCCACCTCTGCTTCCTCACCTACTTCTCCCTCTCTTTCCTCAACAACCTCCCGCTCACCCATACCCAAAGATTGTTGTACTTCTACCTCGTCACCCTCGGACTCACTCACTCGAGCCTCACCTTTGGATTGGTTAGGCTTGGTCGGTTCTGACTGAGCCTCATCCGAATAAAATTCCCTGATATAATCCCTGACCCTTTCTGTTTGGACTGCTGTTTGTAGCAGAGATAGCGGAATAGGCATTACCGGAACTGTGGGATTCCCCTTTGGAAGATATAACTTTTGAATGGTAGCGGTCATGTAGACGTCAACCTCTGGTCTCTCATGGATATCATCATCATTATCCATCGCGTACTGAATGATTAGCTGAAGAAATCTCTGAAGAGGTATGTATTTGCGTCCTCGCTTGGTTCCTCTCTCCAGATTGACCCTTTTTAACTCTTCAGAAAGGAATGCAGCATAATCATAGTGACGATCGTAAGCGAACGCTGCAAACATTGACAGTACTTGAATGAATGCCGAGTCATGGCCAGAATGTTTCTCGGTGAAACATTTGTTGATGATGTCGAAAAGAACCCTCCAATGAGCTTGAAGGTTCTTCGTTCGGAAATCTAATGGCTTTGTGAGAGGACCATCATATCCCAGAGCCTTAATTTCTTCTAGGGTCTCTAGTAGAGAAGGGATTAGGGAAAAGGTAAGTCAGGATAGAGAAAAGGCTTCAGCTGGGAGGCGGAGAATGTGGCGGATGGTTGCGGTTGTGATTTTGACTGGAACGCAGTCAATTGTAGAGGTGAAGTAGGGTTCGGCATCAGACACAAACTTGAGGTGATGCCAGAACTGTTGGAGGTATATTTGGGGTACGGATATGGCGGTGGATAGGGAGTAATATAGAGTGTGGCTTTTGAGAATATCAAATGCGATATTCTCGGCTTCACGGTGTAAGGTGGATACGTCAAGTTGCCAGTTATGGGCGAAAAACTTGACGAATTGTGATTGTGGTAGGATGGATTCTTCTGGGAGTTGGGTATTGTTGTTAGGGATGGGTGAATGAGGCATGGTTAGAATGATAGCAGGTTCTATGAGTCCTGTAGAAATGCATCAGAGTTAGAATACAAGACTTAACAGAATACGACATTGATATTAAGTATGGGATAAGTGTGAAATAGAAACTGTCTTTTCTGTTTAAAGCGTCGGGTCTTTATAAGTAGAATGAGAATTCTACTAAATAAAGTCCAAAGTCAATCGTTAAGAGACCAATGTTAGAACAGACATTTTCACTCAAACACTGATTCTAACTTTAACCAATGGTGCAAAGGACCCGAAATATTTTTGGATTTTTTATTTTGATAAAAAAAAAATTGAAAAATTGAAAAAAATGCTAAGTGACGAATTTCGGATGAGCTGAATTTCGGATGTACAGTGATTCGAATTCGGTGCAGTCCGAAATCCAGAAGATAATGCATGGAAATGCAAGGAAGAGGACCGAATTCGGATGCACATTGAATGATAAAGGAAACTTATAAAAATAGTGAAAATTTTGAACAATGATGATATGGACCGAATTCAGATACACAGTGGTCCGGATTCGGATGAACAGTGGTCCGAAGTCGGATGCACAGTGGTCCGAATTCGGATGGAACAGTTGAAATTTTTTTAAATTTTTGTAAGTAAATTCATCCGAAGTCCGGATGGTCCGAACTTCGGATGGTCCGAATTTGACACTTAGAATATTTTTGCAGCATTTAATGTTCATGCACACATGCAACGTGAACAGTTCAAAAATGTATAAAAATGCATATCCTAGTCTAAAAACATGCAATGAACATTTTACTTAACTACACTATGCTAAAAATAACAGATTAAATGTCCTAAAATAAGCAAAAAGCAAAACTAAAAAACTTTAAATTTTGAAAATCAAACACACTAAATAGGAAGATAAATACTGAAATAAAGTTAAAAAGAGGTTACCTTATAGTGCCGATCACTGAAAATGCAAGAAAAATGAAGGAAAACCATGGCTTGATGAGCTTGAATGATCGGTAATAGAGAATCAGCGGTGGGTTAGTCGACGGTCGAGAGAGAAGAGTGGAAGAAGACTTAGAGAAGAAGGAATTGGGGGGTTTGACCGTTGACCCGCCTATTTAAATGAAGCACGAGTCGGGTCGGGAGAAGGATCCGCGCCTAAAATAAAAAGGGCCAACCGGTTTTATTTAACCAAAAGAAAATTTTGGGCCAAAACAAAATTTTAACAAACTTAAAGTTGAACAAAGAGGAGCCCAATTACAAATAAAAAAATCTTTTTGTATTTTTCTGATTTTTCTTTGGAAATAAAAAAGTAATTACAGAATTGTAAGGTCTACCACTACGAGATCTATCTAGACGCGGAGCCGTCAACGAGTGCGGAATCCTCGTTAACGGGTAGACGGAAACAACTCTCAACTACGAAACACGGAGACTATCCGAGGCTGAACGAACGACACACGAACGATCCTACGAACTGATTCTCTCCGAAACGGCACTAACGCTGATGATAAACTCGAGATCGCTTTATGCTTAATCCCCCACGAATTCTGCAAAAAGTCCCATAATATCTCGAGTCTATCCCTAATTATAGACCCTGATTCGAGTCTGTTATGGGCCAAACTCGAATCTGGCCCAAGGCCCATTCGAGTTTGTCCATAATGACACTCTCGAATCTGGGCTCATTCGAATCTAGGGCTACATTCGAATCTATCACAGATTCGAATGCCAAGCCTTATATAATTCGAATCTAACTAATTCACTTAAACACTTAAGTGTTGAAACTTATGTTTTTTACTTATGCTTGAATTAATCTTTGAACCTTATGTTTGAACTTCTTGTAATATGTTACATCAAGTTCAAACACACAATCAATAACTGACAAACATACATAAACATATATATCAAACACTAGTTAATTCCCAATACCTTGAATATTACTTAAACCAGAATGTTAGATCGCTTAGACTGCTATCGTCACACAGGGTGTACCAACAGACTCCCCCTTGACGATAGCTTCTAACTATTTACATCAAGTTTAAGTACTAGATCTATATATACTACTACCTGCATATATACCAGCATCTATACAAACTCTGACAACTTTCTGGAACTTTCTGGCTTCAGATCTCCATCCTTCATGAAAGAAGATATGTTGACCATGAAGCTTTTTCAGATCTTCCTTTGACAGATTCATCAGATGTAGAGGATCATACACTCTTAAAAGAAGTTTGTCGTCTTGATCCTCCATGATGGCTTCAGCAGTTTCATTATCCAGGTACCACCACTTCATGTTGGACAAAATATCTTGAGGCATCTTCTTCATGGGCACCCTTCTTAAGCATTTGACAGGCTTATAAACCATTTTCGCCCATGGTCGCCCTGTATGCGTATCTATCCTTGAAGAATCCTCAACTCTCTTTCCAGAGCTTGGTTTGAGTCTCTCAAACCTACCGGATCTCCCTTCACGTCTGATTATCTTCGCGATCACTTCAGCATAGGGATCATTTCCGATGTTGACTAACTCTTTCCATGCCAGCTCCTTCACCTCTACCTTCGGCAATGTATTGAACACTTTAAGCTTGCGCCTTTGGTATTGGAGAACATCTCTCCTCTTTAGAATAAAGAGCTGCAGTTCTCTATCGAAGAACCAGCTAATAATGCCTCCGGAGAAGTTTTCTACACCTGGAATTCTCATCGTCTTCTTTATCTTAGGCTCAGTCTTCTTCTCTTCCTTTCTGAACCAAAGGTTTAGCAATTCAGCTCTGGTCGGCTCTCTTTCAGCCTCTTCCAATTCTGTATCATCTACCGAGGCCATTCTGATGTCATCAATATCTATCACATGCTGTTCAGTGTGTTCATATAATTCTGTGACAGGTTGAGATTGGATGATTACTTCGTTTACATTATCGTCCTCGTCTAATACAACCTCCTCATCAGATCTCCAATCGGCCACATCTTCTGGTACAAACTCACCTTCTTCCAAGTCATCCACATCATCTTCAAAATCAAAATCTAACCCTAATGGCTCTTCATCAATATCCATCAATGCATCAATCATTTCACGCACTTGACTTTCTGAGACCTTTGATTAACTTGCCTCACCCATTTCTCCTCCTGCTAGACTAGGCTCCCCCTGAGATTGAGCAGTCTGAGCAGCAGAAAAATCTACTGGCTCATTCTGACTTTTAGGGCTGGGATCATTGCCTTGATTATCTTCATCATCACCATCTCTTGGCCTCTGTACATCCGGATCACGGCACGACGTCTCCCCCTGAGCCTGTATATTTTTCATTAACTGCTCTATTAGGGAGCGCATCGCCCTTATCTCTGCGGCCTGATCTGCAACAAATGATTTGAGCTATGTGTTCTCTTCTTGGACTTTCGCCACAATATTTTTCAACTCGGCATTCTCCTTATCGAGATTTGCATTATGCGCCTGAATTTCACCGATTGCCTTGGTGATGCTTAATATATGGACGTTCATGAAGTCAACACAGGTTGTAAGCTGTAGAAATCGTTGATTGTCGGCATATGATGATGAGGTTGATGGAATTGACTGTATAGGCGTAGGAATGATTGGTGACGGAATATATGGTTCAGCGCGAGGTGGTGGTGGTGGTGGAGAAGTGGTTTGGGGTTCTTGATGTTGAGTTTGGGGGATTTCCGGTTGTGCTTCAGATGCTGAGGATGATCCTTGCATAAACCTGTGACGCTTGGCCTGTTGCCGAGTCACTAATTGAGCAGATTCCTCCTCTTCAAAATCCGAATCATCAGATTCTCGAGATATTCTCCTCCTCGAAGCATCTTCATTGACTACTAATCTAGATCCATACGTTCCAATTTGAACAGTTGGTTCAGTCGATACTGACTCAGGAGCCTCAACCTGTAACTCCTCCATCTCTTCCGATTCTGTTGCAGATGATGACAAAACATTATCAGCCTGCTCGGGCACATATTCTTCAACATCTCTCAACACGTCTTCTTCTCCCTCAGGTGGCTCAAGTAATTCACCTACTAGCGCTGCAGCTACATCTTCATTTGCATGAGGCCCTGCCTCCCAAATTTCATTTAGCGTTTGGCATAATTGTTCAGCTTCGCTTGGAACATTTGAAGGCCCGGCTTCCTGTACTTCCGGCTGCTGACTGGTAGAAGGCCTAGACGCCTGAGTTTGACTCGCGGATGGTCTTTGTCTTCGCCTTTGAGCACGTGGTGGCTGTGGTTGTTGTTGTTGTTGTGGAGGCTGCCCGGCTCGAACTTCAACTTCCCCTGCCCAGTTGGCAACATCTGGGGCTTCAAAATTCCTATCCAGGATGGCTCCAAACAATGGACGCTCAACTGGAACAGCTAACCTTCCTCTGTGCGAGGAACAGTCAGCGAAGATCCTTTTATCCATAACAGCAACGCTTTGAATGTCATTCGACGGAGGCAGATTTGGCAAGAAGTGCCTGATCAGCATCATGATGAATCGTGGATATAACAGGAACTGTTGATTTTCTGGAGCGGTGATCTGGTGAACAAATTCAGAGAAAAACATTTCCGAGAAGCTGTATGGTCGATTATACACCATCGCGACTATCCCAGACTGGATCTTCGCAACCATATAGTCAAATCCTTCTTTCTTTGGTGCAAAGCATACCATAAAGACGTGAGCAAGAAATCTCCATTGTCTGATTAACCCGCTCTTTATATAGGACACCTTCGTCACATCGAGACTGTAACCCATTCTCTGAAAGGCCGCTTGCCTGATATTCAGAGGAAACTCGATCGGTCCAGATTCTTCTGCTTGAGTGCCCAGCTGCAACACTTGACACAGCATATCCGCCGAAAAGACTAGCGGTTGTCCAGCTATGCGAGTTCGTAGCACTGTCGGGGTGACCGAGCAGTCTACTTGAAGATGATCGTAAAATTGTCGAATATAAGGTAAAACGAGCTGAACATTATGAGACAACGCAAAACCTATCCTAGATTCTACTAGGAAATCAAGCATTTGTCTGAATCCCTGCGCCTCAGGGAGATTATGATCAGGATGAAGGACCATATTGTGCTTAGGCACAAAAGCTCGTACAGCCATTTCTGCACAATAAACAAAACTATTAGATTCATTAAAAATCAATAAACTTGTTTAAATTCAAATTTGTTTTATTTTGAACTTGTTTAAGTACAAAATCCAACACAATTAAATTTCTACAAGTTTAATAAAATTTAAATTAAATAATGCAAATAAAAGACAGATTCGAATGTAACAGATTCGAATAAGTCCCTTTTCGAGTTTGATGACAGATTCGAATGTCCTGGTCGTCTCGAGTCTAATGACAGATTCGAGAAACCTCAGGAACAGATTCGAATGGCCGACTCTATTTCAAACACCAAATCTCTTGATTTTAACCTTTTTGGACTTAGAAAATTACATTCATTGGTCCTACTAGTTACTAATCACAGATATGTGCCTTTAATTTGACTATTTATCGGTCCAAAGTTGGTAATTTTGTAAAAACCCTATTTCGACCCTTAAACCTTCAAAAATTGATGATTTTGCCTAAAATGGTGTATAAAACTACATGAATCTTGTACAATCAAGTTGATTATACCTAGATACAGGAGTAGAATCGAACACTTTAGCTATAAACTCGACGGATTGTCGTATATATGAGAAACGATAGACTCGAGGAATAGATTCGAGATCGCCTATATAGATTCGAGGAAGTAGATTCGAAAACAGTAAGTATTAAATGACTTCACTGTTGACCTATATATACTACCAACTTTCGAATCTAAGGCCAGACTCGAATCTACTGACAGATTCAAAACTTTCCAAATTCGAGTCTATCCTAAACTCGAAAACACCAAACACTTAGAAAAATTTCGAAAATTTTTGAAATAACTTCAACCTTTTCAACCTTTTTCTACGGTATTGTGTAACAAGATAAAATATGCCAACTCTTTTACCCTAAGCACAAGATATTACACGCTATGTTTATTTTATCCAACTTTGAATGCACCCTCAGTAATTTTTGACCTTTTACCTAAGTAAAAATTAAACTAAACTAAAATAAAATAAAATAAACTAAGGTAAAATAAATAAAATAAAAATAAAATTTTGACAAAAAAATTTAATCTCGACTTAAGCTAAAATTTACAACCTAAGCTAAATACTAAACAAAATCTTTTTGATGAGTATAGTCTAAGAAAGGTTCAATCAGATAGCGATGTCTGATACTCACTTTCAGTACTTAAACTTTCACACTTAGGAATTTTTGATTCCTTTGATTATTTGTCGTGACATACCTATTTAGCCGATTGTTGGTATTTTACCCCTTTAAACATTCTACATTTCGGAATATCTCTTGGCATTTTTATTTATCATGAAATTATCTTACGTGACTCAGACATAGACATACTTTTATGATCAAGGCATACAGACAAAGATTCTAACTTGTTGGTATTTGCAAACTTTCTTTAAAAGACAAACATCGGACACAGGTCTGTATTTTCATACAACAAAGTGTCTTAGTTTGACTTAAGGTTTATTCTTAAAGTTAGCAAGACAGCGGTGACAGGTCTGTACGGACGTACAACAAAGCGACATGTCTGCTAACCCGAATCTAAACAGAGGCAACAGGTCTGTACTTACGTACAACAAAGTTACATGTTTTCGACTCTCAATTTTGTATGATTTTTCTATTCATTCCATTTTAAGATGTATTTGATGTTGCCATACATCCCCAGAAAGTTTGCATACCTCATTTAGACTCAAAGTTTGTATGTTTTGTACATAAAAATTAAGACCGATTGGTCGTACATCTAAGTTAGTGACACACTTGACTTTTTCTAGAGTATTTTATTAGCCTTGAGATTCCCTATGTGTATTATGCTTACCAACACTTCAAACTAAATAAAGTATAACACTTAGAATTTAGTTGCATTATGTGTGAAAGCCTAAACACTTAGAGTTTGTAACTACTGTGCTAATTTTTGTCACTTTGAACCTATGTATCTAAGACTTAACTCTTTTTCTGATATTCTCTTTTTTTGTATTTTTATGATTTTCTCTCTTTTTTTCTTTTGTTTTTCATAAGAAATAGCAATAAAATACGATAACCTACTAACTTACTAAAAATAGAAACTTACTAAAAATAGAAACTTACTAAAAATGGAAACTTTCCTAAATTAGCTGACTACTGTAAAGAAAGAAATAATATGACTATAAAAGAAAATAAGCTACTACTACTAAGGTCAATTTACTCTGGGTTGCGCATTCCATTCAGTTGAATTAAATACTCAAACCGTGACTTATCAAATGCTTTGGTAAATAAATCTGCATTATTATCTTCTGTTGCCACTTTTACCAATTTGATTAAGTTATTTTCAGCACAATCACGAATAAAATGATGCCTAATGTCTATGTGCTTTGTTTTGTTGTGTTTAACTGGATTATTCATTATAGCAATTGTAGATTGATTGTCTATCCTAATTGGAGTTTGAGTGTAAGCCAAACCGTAATCCTGCAATTGTTGTTGTATCCATAGAACCTGTGAGCAGCAACTACCAGCAGCAACATACTCGGCCTCGCACGTTGACACGGCTACCGATGTTTGTTTCTTGCATTGCCAGGATACCAATCTCCCTCCTAGGAACTGACAACCTCCAGTTGTTGATTTGCGCGTCAAGCTGCATCCTCCGTAGTCAGAATCCGTGAACGCCTCCAACTCTAGATCTCCCTCCGCGTGATACCAAAGTCCCAGCTTCGGTTTCGACTTGAGGTATCGTAGAATCCGCTTCACATCTTTCATATGCATCTCCTTCGGATTCGCTTGAAACCTAGCACAAATACACACAGCAAACATAATGTCAGGTCTTGAAGCAGTTAAATACATAAGTGATCCAATCATGGCCCGATATAAAGTCGGATCTACATCGGTATCACTTTCGGTACCCGGTCTGAGATTATGATTCACTTGAATCGGCGTGCTGAAATGGGCAGTCAACTTGGTTCCTTCCATCCCGAAATGTTCTAATATGTCATAGACATACTTAGTCTGATGGATAAACATCCCTTCCTTCTTCTGGTCAACTTGTAACCCCAAAAAGAAAAAAAACTCTCCTATAGCACTCATCTCGAACTTAGACTTCATCACCTTCTCGAAATCTTTGCACATCTGTTCGTCTGATGATCCAAAGATGATATCATCGACGTACACTTGTACCAAGATAAAGTGTTCTCCCTTCCTCTTAACAAAGAGAGTACTATCTATCCTACCCCTTTCAAAACCGTTCTCTAACAGATGGTTGGATAGAGTCTCATACCACGCCCTAGGAGCCTGATGCAATCCGTATAGAGCCTTATCTAAACGATATACTCTATCAGGATATTTTGGATCTGTAAATCCGGGCGGTTGTTCTACATACACCAACTCCTTCACTTTCCCATACAGGAAAGCACTCTTAACATCTAACTGATATACCTTAAAGCCCTTGAAGGAGGCAAAAGCTAAAAACAACCTAATGGCTTCTAGCCTTGCTACTGGTGCAAAAACCTCGTTGTAATCGATTCCCTCCTCTTGGTTGAAACCCTTTACAACTAGCCTAGCCTTGTTGCGCGTGACTATACCCCGATCGTCTCTTTTGCACTTAAAAACCCATTTGGTTCCTATGGAAACTTCCCCTCGAGGTAATGGAACTAACTCCCACACTTCTAGTTTCCTAAATTGTGATTGTTCTTCCTGCATCGCTTCAACCCAGGAGTTATCCTTAAGTGCCATTTGCACATTCTTAGGCTCTACTTGCGATATGAAACAAGAATAGAGACATGTGTGATATGCCTCGGTGTCGTTTATCATCGACAACAACACTGTGTTGTTATTTACACTACCCCTAGTCCTCACACCCTCATTAGGATTTCCTATGATGCTTTCTAATGGATGGTTCTTGTTAATCCTAGAGGTCTCTATCTCATCAACCCTTAGATTATCTCCTAAGTTAGATCCTATTTCACCTAATGGGGGAACAGGCTCAGCTTCTACATTTTCCTCCTCATGGACGTTTTCCTCAGAGTTGGAACTTGATGCTTGAGTCTGATTCACAGTGATAGGTGCTTCTTGATCAGCAACTTCTGGAGATCTATCCTTGGAAAGATATGGCCATCGTCATTCAGGTGCAACGTCGCCATGTCTTTTTCGATTGTACCTGCATTATCATCCAAAGGAATGTTAAATGACTCAAATAACTTATCATAGTCAAATATCCATTCCGGACCAGTTTGGGGTTCATGTGTATAACTTGTGACTTCAATATTATACACAATCTCCACAGTACCATTTGTTTTGTTAAAAACCCGTTTGTTTGGTGAGTTAGGCACATAACCTAGGAAGTATCCTTCATCAGCCTTTTCACCAAACTTTGGTTGATGTTTTGTTTTTAAAAGAGTGCATGGTACCCCAAACGGTTCGAATCCAGTTAAATTAGGTGGCCGTTTATTCAAAATTTCATAGCATGTTTTGTTCAAATATTTGACTGTAAGGACTCGATTTAAAATATGGCACGCGGTATTCAGTGCCTCCCCCCAAAACATGGTAGGAAGCTTTGTATCCGAAAGCATAGTCCTTGCAGCCTCAATCAATGTTCTATTTTTACATTCGGCCACCCCATTTTGTTGAGGTTCATATGGTGCACTGAATTGATGCGCTATGCCCTTTGATAGGCAATATACACCAATTACAGTGTTTTTGAATTCAGTCCCATTATCACTACGTATTCTTTTAACCCTGGTTCCGTAGGAATTCTCCACTTGGTCTAAGAACCCGATGAGCTTGGTAGCCGTCTCGTCCTTCGTACCTAAAAAGAAAACCCAAGAAAACCGTGAGTAATCGTCAGTGATAACTAAACAAAACCAACTACCTCCTATACTCCTTTTGTTGATAGGTCCGAAAAGGTCCATATGCAACAAATCGAATGTTCAGGTTATGGAGTTCTGCTTCTTGGACTTGTGTGTCTTCTTATGTTTCTTGCCCTTCATACACGGTAGACACTTGTCCTCGAACTGAAAGCTCTTCATAGGCACACCCTGCACCAGTCCATTCTTCGTTATGTAGTTCATCTTTCTTAGGTGCAGGTGAGCCATGCGTCTGTGCCACAGTACGGATTCCGTCTCCGAAGCTTTGGATAATAGACAGATTGGCCCCATCGAAGACTCTGGCTATTTCATATCCAGCATGTACAAGTCATTCTTCCTTGGCGCCCGCAACAATACCCATTCTTCAGGAATCTTGAATCCCGGCTTTAGCACTAACGCCTCAGTGTCAGTAAATAACACTGAGTTCTTCTTATCACAGATTTGAGATACACTAATGAAATTGTGAACCAGTTTATCAACGTGATAAACTTGGTCCAATTTAATCGTCCCATTAGTGACCACTCCGGTACCCGTGATATTTACACCCTTGTTACCCGCGAATGATACGAATCCCCGATTCCCACCCTTGAAGCTGTAAGTAGATCTCGTTCCCCTGTCATGTGCCTGGAGCATCCACTGTCGACGAACCACTTGTTGTTTGGACCTGTGGTAATCTCCTGCACATGAAAGAAAATAGGTTAGTTATCACGGGGAACCCAAGCCATAACTGACTTGGTTATACCATTCTCGTCCACATACTTGAACTCTTTCAAATACCCATCTCTCCTTTCAGGTGACTTGGGTCTTTGAACTGGAGTCTGTTGTGGTGCCGAGTGATTTAAGTTCACTCTTTGCCTTGGAGTAGGCATTTGTTGTGGAGCTCTAGAATAGTTCCTATTATATGGCATTTCAGACTGTGATCCCTGAGCTCTTACCAGTGCATACTGTCTAACAGGAGTATGAGATCTAACTGGAGTGTGTGACCTGCTAGGTGTTGTGCTCCTATAGACTTGTTGTGGTGCTGACCTAGATTGATTAATGACACGATTCGGTGAATTTGTCCTAATCACTTCCTTTGGTCCAACCTTAACCGGTGTGTTTTTCACAACTTGTTTTGGTCCGGCCTGCACAGCTTTCTCGGTACTTTGAGAACTACTGGTGCTTGCCACACTGGTTGAGGGCTTAACAGGTGTTGGAGTCACTGTCTTAGGTGTAACATCGGCTTTCCTAAGCGGACAGTGAGAAGCAACATGCCCCTTCTCGTGACATCTGAAGCAAGACATCTTATCTATGGGCTTTTTGTGTGTTCCCTTAGATCTAGGCGTCTCACTAGTGTCTTGTTCCTTTTGTACATCTATGGCGACTGGCTCATCGTCCTGATCAGCCCAAGCAATTTTCTGTTTTCCTGCAGGTGTTTCACTGGAGGAAGACACAAATTTGATTTTCTTAACCTTGACGGTTGTGTCAGCCACCTTAGGTGTATTTTCTACTATAGGCTCAGGTGTCAGTGTAGGTAGGTCCTCTAAGTCTACTGATTTATCAGTTTTCTCCTGAGGCTGAGGCACATAGTTTGCATTGAAAGTTGGAGGAATTTCGTGAAATCCTAGACCTACATGCTTTTTAGACTGTCGTTGGGCGTCTAAAACTTTCCCTAGGTTTAGGCTTGAATTCCTAAACTTTTCCAACTTGCTATTCGCCTCTGCTACCTTAACCTTTGTTTCAGCTAGCTCTATGTCCTTGTCCTTAAGACTTTTGGTCAGGGCCTCTACGTGCTCATACATAAGCTCTATCCTAACACACTGCTCACTCAGTTTGTCTTTTAGAACTATTACATCTTGAGCATCAGCCTTAAGCTTTTCTTTAAGATCTTGCTTGATATCCTTTAGGCTAGCGTTTTCAATTTTTAAATTCTCATTTTGAGCAGTTATGGTTTTATGTGATTCAAAGACTAGATTTATCCTATCGTTAGAATTAACACACAACGCACATAATTCACGAAAAAGAGAGTAAGTCAATCTAACCTTTGAGTTATCAGATTCCACGTTGGCCATCTGAGCAGCAAACTCCAGAACTGTCTGATCATTCGCCTTCTCTACCCACATCGGACTGCTGTCCCTTGTGGTCTGCTCGTCCCCATCACACCCAGTTTCTGCGACTTCAGCCATGAAGGCTCTAGCATTCGACTCAGGATGTGAACTCCAGTCATAGGTACCATCTAGCTGTCTGTCTGAAGTGACATTGGATAGTAGACCCGCTAGGTTGGCTTGACCAGATGATGAACTCGGAAGGTATCGTTGTTGGGACTGATTTTGGAACTGTCCCTGATGCTGACTCTGCCCTTGGTATGTCTCCACCTTCGGTCTCTGACACTCCCTGGCGAAGTGTCCCAGTCCTTGACAGTTGCAGCACTTTACTTTGGACTTATCAAATCCTATCCCCTTGTTGTTCATCGTCAAATTCCTCCCAGTTCTTTTAATGAATCTTTTAACCCGTTGGGTTACCATGGCCAGTTGCCATTTAAGATCCATTTCCTCAAGATCATCAGGGTCGACCTGATCGTAGTCTTCGTCCCAGAGAGCAGGATCCTTAATCTTCCCCTGAACACAATTCCCGTACGCGACCACAAAAGAAGCAAGCAGATTCAAATGTTCTTCCACTGACTTTGCGCTCATGGGCATCTTCGAATAGCTCTGAGATGTCGATGCCTATTGTACTTGAGGCTGCGGTTCTTCCGATCTTCCTAATCCTAAGAATGCGCGATTTAATGTGTTATCAGTCTCTGCTGGTGACGACGTTTCTCCGGTGAAAAACACTGTAGCAGTCTTCGGTTCGGCTGTAACTGAAGGTTTTGTTGTCTTTCCAAAATACATTGCAGGATTCTGGACTTGTTCGTAATCAGTTTCGGCCTTCAGTAGCTCGAAGTGATATGCCCGCAACGTTCCCACAGTATCATCCAGAGATTGAGTGTAATACTTGTCCTCGTTCAGCTTGATCATTGCCACATACATAGCCCATTTGGCTGGTAAGGCATCAAGAAGCTTGTTGTTCTTGTCGGTGTCAGTAAACTCAATCCCGTGACTTTCAAGTTCCGTCAACAGATGATAGAACCGGGTGATGATATCATCCAGCTGTTCATCCTTTAACGCCTTGAAAATTGCAAACTGTTGTTTTAACAGCTCTGTACGCTTTCTACGAACCCTAGGATTACCCTCACACCTCTTCTCTAGAGACTCCCAAAGTTCTTTTGACGTCTTTTGAGTCCTAAATATGTGCAGTATATCCTGAGGCAAAGCCATTCGGATTAGCGAGAAAGCTTTGTTTTCGGCTTCATACAATTTCTTATCATCCTCCTTCATCATTTGGTATGACAAGACTTTCTGACGGCCTTCAACTTCTGACACTGGTGGAATATATCATTCGTCGATACACACCCACATGCGCATGTCATTAAAACACACGAAATCGGTAAACCGATCTTTCCACCAGTAATAATCTTCGACTTTCATCAGCTTAGGCGGAGCGTTTGCCTTCCCGACCTCGTGGTCCATTTCAAGGAATTTTTGAAGATTTGACATCTTTTCGAAAGTAATTGAATTTACCTTAATTAATTTAATTCGAAACTAATGAGAATTAATTCTTTCCAATCTAGGTAGATTCGAATGTAATCAGATTCCAATTTATTTGGGATTAAATTCGATTAAGTGTTATAATTCAATTAAACTCGAAATTATGTTAGATTCGAAAAGTCCTCAGATTCGAAGGCAGACAAACTCGAAACTACAGCAGATTCGAAACAGTATTCGAAACTAAACTAAACTCGAACTAAACTCGAAACTAGGTAGACTCGAGATCCTATTCGAATGTAGCACAGACTCGAAATAGACTCGAAACTCTCTGAATTAGACTCGAAAGGAGCGGATTTTGGTTAGACTCGAGACTAAGTGTAACCCTAATTACCCCTATTTGATTCGAGCGCTGCAAACTCGAAAAACGGCTAACACTTTGATTTTTTTAACGTTTTGCAGATTAAATCAGTATTTTTCCAACGAAAAATAATGATTTTGATCAAAAACGTGAAAAACCACAAAGTATTTTCCGAATAAGAATTTGCTAAGCTTGAAAATACGATTTTGAGAGAAAAACCGTCCAACTAGCGTCAAGAAACCTAGAATGTATCTAGATGAACACGAAGAACACCAAGAACACTCCGTAGGCTCTGATACCACTTGTAAAATCTACCACTACGAGATCTATCTAGACGCGGAGCCGTCAACGAGTGCGGAATCCTCGTTAACGGGTAGACGGAAACAACTCTCAACTACGAAACACGGAGACTATCAGAGGCTGAACGAACGACACACGAACGATCCTACGAACTGATCCTCTCCGAAACGGCACTAATGCTAATGATAAACTCGAGATCGCTTTATGCTTAATCCCTCACGAATTCTGCAAAAAGTCCCATAATATCTCGAGTCTATCCCTAATTATAGACCCTGATTCGAGTCTGTTATGGGCCAAACTCGAATCTGGCCCAAGGCCCATTCGAGTTTGTCTACAATGACACTCTCGAATCTGGGCTCATTCGAATCTAGGGCTACATTCGAATCTATTACAGATTCGAATGCCAAGCCTTATATAATTCGAATCTAACTAATTCACTTAAACACTTAAGTGTTGAAACTTATGTTTTTACTTATGCTTGAATTAATCTTTGAACCTTATGTTTGAACTTCTTGTAATATGTTACATCAAGTTCAAACACACAATCAATAACTGACAAACATACATAAACATATATGTCAAACACTAGTTAATTCCCAATACCTTGAATATTACTTAAACCAAAATGTTAGATCGCTTAGACTGCTATCGTCACACAGGGTGTACCAACAAGAATAAAAATATTTTGTGTTTTTTTCTTTATAGATTAAGTTGAGGCAAAATAAAGATAAAAAATAAAATAAAATAAATAATATTTATGGTTTTTTCATATATTTAAAACAAATAAAATCTTTTTGGGATTCTCGAACATGTTATATTAAACTTAAAAATGAAAATTTACATTACCTAAAACTTAATAGAATAGAGAAAATAAAGAAGAAAACTACATAAACTAACATCCGAAATATACTCCCCCTCAAATAAATGTCTTGAACCTTTTCAACCTTTAAGATACAGACAAACCTGGATAAATTTGTGTCCCACTCAGTGATGAACAATTCATACAGCAATTTGTCATGATCATTAATTATTAAAGATGTACATAGATAAGGAAATTTTGAAATTTAATTTTACGACACACACCTTAAATTTAAATAACATATATTTTCTAAAATAAAAGAATTTCAAACATGAAAGTTTGATATAGAATTATTTTAGACAACGTCTGATATTTAACTACAAGGTGGATTCAACATACGGGATATGTGATACTAAAAACTGAAAATGAGGTTCGTCTAAAGCTTTTGTAAAAATATCAGCAAGTTGATATTCCGTGCCTACAAAATATAACTCAATTGTTCCCTTTTCTACATGATCTTTAATAAAATGATACCTGATATATATATGTTTCGTTCGTGAGTGCTGCACGGGATTGCAAGAGATAGCAATCGCACTTTGAGAATTGCAGTAGATTAGGATGTTGGTGAGGTAGAATCCATAATCACGTAATTGTGTTCTCATCCACAGCACTTGAGAGCAACAGCTTGCAGCTGCTACATACTCAAAGCTGTGGATGTTGAAACGCAATTCTGCTTTTTGGAGGACCAACTCACCGGTCTGTCGCCCAAGAACTGTATTCCGCCTGATGTGCTTTTCATGTCAACTCTATAACCTGCAAAATCAGTATTTGAAAAGGCAGTAAGATCAAATCGGTTCCCTTTAGATACCAGAGACCAAGATCGGGTGTACCCTTAAGATAACGAAAAATGTGTTTTACCACAGTTAGGTGTGATTCTTTTGGGTCGGCCTGAAAATGAGCACAAAGACATGTTGAAAACATTATATCAGATCTACTAGCAGTCAGATACAGTAAGGATCCTATCGTCCCTCTGTAATTTGTATTATCGACACTTTTCCCAGATGGATCGGTGTCTAACTTACAGTTGGAAGCCATGGGAGTTGCGATACTCGTGCAAGAGTCTAACTTATACTTCTTGAGAATGTCAAGAGTATATTTCGACTGGTTCACAAAAATCCCATTTTCAAGTTGTTTGACTTGTAATCCGAGGAAAAAGTTCATTTCCCCCATCATACTCATCTCGAACCTGGACTCCATTAGAGATGAAAAATCCTTACAGAAATTATTGTCAGTAGATCCAAATAAAATGTCGTCGACATATATTTGGACTAGCATTATGTGCGGGCCTTCCCTTTTTGTGAACAATGTTGTGTCCACCACACATTTGCTGAAACAAGCAGAGATAAGAAAGTTAGAGAGACTGTCATACCATGCGCGAGGTGCTTGTTTCAAACCATAGAGGTCTCTATCTAGCACATAAACATGGTCAGGTTTATCTGCATCAACAAATCCTTGTGGTTGTTCAACGTACACCTCTTCGTTAAGTTCACCGTTAAGAAAGGATGCCTTGACGTCCATCTGGTACACTTTGAAGTCTTTGTGTGCCGCGTACGCCAAGAAGATTCTGATAGCTTCAATCCGTGCAACTGGAGCGAAGGTCTCGTCATAATCTATCCCTTCTTATTGTCGGTAGCCTTTGGCAACTGTTGGTACACCCTGTGTGACGATAACAGTCTAAGTGATCTAACATTTTGGTTTAAGTAATATTCAAGGTATTGGAAATTAACTAGTGTTTGATATATATGTTTATGTATGTTTGTCAGTTATTGAATGTATGTTTGAACTTGATGTAACGTATTACAAGAAGTTCAAACATAAAGTTCAAAGATTAATTCAAGCATAAGTTAATAACATAAGTTTCAACACTTAGTTGTTTATGTGAAATGCTAGATTCGAATTATTTAAGGCTTGGCATTCGAATCTGTGATAGATTCAAATGTAGCCCTAGATTCGAATGAGAGCAGATTCGAGAATGTCATTATGGACAAACTCGAATGGGCCTTGGGCCAGATTCGAGTTTGGCCCATAACAGACTCGAATCAGTGTCTATAATTAGGGATAGACTCGAGATATTATCAGACTTTTTGCAGAATTCGTGAGGGATTAAGCATAAAGCGATCTCGAGTTTATCATCAGCGTTAGTGCCGTTTCGGAGAGAATCAGTTCGTAGGATCGTTCGTGTGTCGTTCGTTCAGCCTCTGATAGTCTCCGTGTTTCGTAGTTGAGAGTTGTTTCCGTCTACCCGTTAACGAGGATTCCGCACTCGTTGACGGCTCCGCGTCTAGATAGATCTCGTAGTGGTAGACCTTACAGCGACAAGTCTTGCTTTGTTTCTTCTCACGATGCCATTTTCGTCTCGTTTATTCTTGTAGATCCACTTCGTTCGGATAATCGTTCGGCCTTTGGGCTTGGGAACTAACCGCCATACTTGGAGCTGTTCAAACTAGTTGAGCTCTTCTTGGGTTGCAACAATCCAGTCTGTGTCTTTTAAGGCTTCATCCACATGAGCAGGCTCTATCATACTAAGGAATGACGCAAAGAGACATTCATTAGCAGACGCCCTTCGGGTTTGGACACCGGTTGAGACATCGCCAATGATTTGATCGGTTGGGTGACTTCGTGTCCATTTTGTCTCGTGTGGAAGGGGTGAACGAGATGGAATCTCAGTGGTGAGAGTGGGAATGGAGGATGATTCATGGTCAATGGTTCGGGTTCAATATGTTCAGGTGAAAGAAGGATGTTTGACATGATGTGTGAGGGTATTTCTGGAGTAGATTCAGCTGCAGATGTATTAGTGGATGAAGTTGATGAATGTGGGTATGAAGTGGATGAAGATGGATCAGATAGAATTTGTGGTACAGTTGAATTGTTGGAAGTGTTACCTATAGAAGAAGAAACATTAGAACTAGGACCAAAGAAATCTACATAAAAAGGATCAAATAAATTAACGAATTCAGAAGGAGAAAAAGAAGTAGATTGAGAAGAAGAGTCTCCAAGCATTGGTATAATGCGTGGTCCTGATTGATCAACTTCGGGTGCCAGTTCATCCAATTCATCAAATGTGACATGCACACTTTCATTGACTGTCCTAGTGCGAGTTTTGAATACACGATATGTCTTCGAGTTGGATGAGTATCCAATGAAGATTGCTTCATCCGCTTTCTCGTTGAATTTCCCGAGGTTGTCTTTGTCATTAAGCACATAGCACCTGCAACCAAATACACGTAAGTACTTGATAAAAGACACTTTATTCAAGAAGAGTTGATATGGAGTTTTATTGAAATGCTTACGGATTATGGAGCGATTCTGCGTGTAGCAAGCTGTTGACACGGCTTCGGCCCATAAGAACGGAGGTAGCTTTGAATAAGTCAGCATTATACCTGCAACTTCCACAAGGGTTCGGTTACGCCTTTCTAGGACTCCATTTTGTTGAGGTGTTCTAGCAGCAGAATATTGATGTTGAATACCTTTGGATCGAAGGAAGCCCTCTAATACCGAATTCTTGAATTCTGTGCCGTTGTCAGATCGGATTGATTGAACAGACAGCTGCTGTTGGGTTTCGACACTCTTTATAAAATCGATGATTTCTTGAGCTGTATCATCCTTGGATCGCAAGAATTTAACCCAGGTATATCGTGAGTAATTGTCAATGATAATCAACACATATCGCTTTCCATTTATGTTTTGGGTCCGCATTGGTCCGCATAACTCCATATGATGTAACTCCGACACTCTCTTCGATGATGGTTCGGGTTTTGGTTTGTGAGATGATCGTTTCATCTTTCCCTTCTCCCATGCTCCACACATATGGTCTTTTTCATATCTTAGTCCTGGGAGTCCTTTCATCGGTTGTTTAGCAGCCAGCATGTTGATGTTCTCAAAGTTTATGTGAGATAGCCTACGATGCCACAACCAAGAGTCTTTTGACGAGGCTTTTGACAGAAGGCAGATGCTATCCTTAACCATAAGCTTAGCTACATCTATGGTGTAAAGGTTAGAGTTACGGGAACCAGATAAAATTTCTTTACCATCCATACTCTTTTCACTACAGTTCTTAGCCCTAAACGTAACTTCTAATCCTTTATCGCAGAGATGACCTATGCTAAACAGATTATGTGATAATCCCTCAACATAGTCAACATCCTTGATGACTAGATTATTTAAGACTAAATCCCCGTATCGTTTTATTTGAGCATGGTGACTGTTCCCGAATTTAACTGTCCCACAGTATTGTTCTACTATATTGGACAACAATTCTCTTCTCCCAGTCATGTGCTTGGAGCAATGTGAATCCATATACCAGATGGATTTTCCTGAAAAACAAATAAAAACATATAATGAAAATCTTTAAGCATTCAAACAGATCCATCTTAAATTAGCAATCAAACCGTGCTCTGAACCGAGATGTTCAGAAAACATGATTTAGACCGGGTCCTGAGCTGTGTGCACAGAAGCCAAACGTGTCGGTTTAAGCACAACCGACAAGCAGAAGAACGGGTCCTAGTCTATGATAACTAGAAGCCAATTCATTGAAGTACGGGTCTTGATCTGAAGTAACCAAGAACCATCTGCATTAAGATCACACAACTTTGGGTACCCATCTTAATATGGGTCCTTTTTGGTTAGGAGTTCCAGATGAATATGGCACGTTTGCTGTTTTAGGAACCCATTTTGCTGTTATTTGTGGACCAGATGCATAGCCTTTTTGAATCCATTGATAATTGTATTTAACAGGCTTTGGAACCTTAGGCGATGAAATTACCTTCGGTTTTTGACTTTTTGAGACTTGTTTCACTTTTGCTTTGGTTTTGGGCCTAGGCAAAGTACAAGTATCATTTTTTGTGATGGCCGATGATGCAACATTTATTATTTTCTTTTTGCAAATTCTCTTAGCAGGATAAGGCACAAAAGCATTCATTTCAGGTACTTGACGTCTAAAACGAGTTGTACATAATTTAAACAAGTCAATAAAAGAATACTTCAAACAAGAATTAGAATTCGTTACATCATTACAACTATTGTTTTCAGAGATTACATGCAACCTATCTCTAGAAACAAAATCATTTGGCATAACAACCTTCTTCACAAAAAAAAAACTTTTAAAATCTTGCATGGACGTTTTTGGCACTCTTCTCACATGATCTGTAGGAACAAAACAACGAGAGTCAGTACGCATGGAAGACTTAGACTTTGGAGATTTTTCTTTTTCTTGGTGAGTGGGTTTCTTAGAAGACTTGGAATGAATCTGAGTCTTCTTTGAAACCTCAACTTTGAAAGGTTTTGAGCACTCACCTTTAAAACTGATAGAACAATTTTAAATTTTAGTTTACCTTTGTCAGATGACACGTGTGGGATTTTGGTAGGACGAGAAACTTTTTGCTCTTTCAAATGATCAATTAAGCTTTGAGAAACCATGTCAAAATTTTCTTTGTAGATAGTTAATTCACCAGTTTGTTAAAAACTTTGATTTACCGATTTTTCCTCACTCTTAAGAAGAGCTTCTTGAAAATCAAAAGCTTTCTTTTGAGTTGACTTTAATTCCTTTTCTAAAACTTTAATTTTATGTTGAAGAACTTTTGTAGGAATGTAAAGGTGAGGAATTGGTTTGACTGGTTCTGCTTTCATTTCAGCTTCAAAATAACTAGACAAGAAGTCTTCCTCTAGAGTGGGTACTCTATAAGGATAAATTTCGTTTAGCTCTTCATATTTAAAAGATATTTCTTTTTCTTTATTTTCATTACGTTTCTCATCCTCTTGGGTTAAGATTTCTTTTGATGACTCGAAAAAGAAGGATTTAAGCCCAACACCCATGTAATTTATGTCATAAAAGAGAGGTAAAACTTGTTGAGCCATTTCCAAATACTTAGGATTTTTAATACCAATTCCTTGTTTAGAATGGTAAAACCTAGTTTTTTTAGGCTGGTTCAAACACTTCTTTTGATATAACTCAGATGATTGTTTTAAGCCTTGACAAACTTTTCTGTTTCAGCAATTAATCTAACTTCTAGATCAAGTATATGTGTGTGCAAGTTACATTCAGTATGAATAGATAAATTATTTACTTGCTTTGGAATGTAAGAGGAATGTACCTCAAGTGCCTCAGAATCTGATGAAGAACATTCTGGATCCTCGGATCTGGCCATCAGACATGCTGGTGGATTTTGCGGTGTCACCCCCTCAGCAGTATTTTCTGAATCAGAATCAGACGTTGTAGCGTAGTTAGCCAATCCACTTCGATCCGCCATGTAGCAATTCTTGTCCTTGTCATCTTCTTCATCAGTATCCGCATCATCCTAATAGTCTTCTTAGGCAACCAGAGCCGTAGCATCAGTCCTCTTCTTAGCGGCCTCCAGCTTCCGCTCGTAATAGCCAATGTCCCTTTCATACTTATTGTTGCATTCCCGAGCAAAGTGGCCCGGTTTGCCGCACTTGTAGCACAGACGTTATTCACTCCCCTTAGGCTCTTCAGCACTTGGCCTTTCATCTCTCCTCTCAACCGGCATCTTGTCGGCACGGCGAGTTTCTCGACTGTCGTCCCTTCTGTTGTCCCGACAATCATAGTCCCTTCGATCGTCACGTCGCTCATCCCGTCTATCCTCCCGATGATCATCCCGACGATTATAATCACGTCTATCATCCCTGCGATCAATTCTCCTATCGTCTCGCCTTTTATAACGGCGGTCATCCCGATAGTCCCGTCTGTCGTCACATCGCCGGTCATATCTATCATCCCTCCTATAGTCATCCCTCCTATCTTCTCGGCGATAGTCATCTCTCCTATCGTCTGAATACTTCCTCGGGCCAAGTGTCATAGCGGAGCTGATTGTTAGTCTTATTGGAGAAACGTCGTTGTTGTAGACGATTAGTCCATAAGGTTATCTGTTCTTGAATTGCCACTTCTTCTTCATCTAAAATCTCACGCGGAGGAGAAGCATATCGGCACTGGGATGATAATGATGATCCTTGAGTATAGGAGGCAGTAGAGAGATTCTTGTTGGATATCAGGGCTAGAGAATCAGTTGGTTTAATGCCCGTGTTGGCAGATAGTAAAAGGGATGCTAACTGATTGGCCATTTGCTTCTAGTGGTCTTCGTCACCCTGATACTTTTTCAACTTCTTAAAAACCACATTAATAGACACATTGGGAATATCCAACACTCTTCGCGTGGCTCGGCATGCAACTTGCCATTCAGGGGCTAAGGCAGCAAAGAACTGGATGTTGATGTCATCCTTGTCTTTCTTAATGTGCAGTTTGTTAAGTTCGTTTAGAACTACACAGAATCTTGTGAAAGTGGCCTGTATTGACTCCCCGCCTTTGGCGCTGAACTCTGTGAACTTAGCCTTTGCCTCTTCAATCTTAGCTCTGTTGTCTAAGTCGGCCCCCAGCATCTGAACCTCAAGTTCATCCCACATTTCCTTGGTAGACATCTTGCTGTCTACTCCAGCAAGGATATTAGTGGGCAGGGCTTGATAGCTCATATATTCAGCCCTTTTATTAGCATGTTTCTTGTCTCGCTCTGCGTCATTTGCAGGTTCATGTTCAACTTTGGATGCGAGCACTTGCAGCAATTTCCCGATAATAGATGACTGAGCCTTCGGAAATGGATTTAAGCATAAGATTGCCATTGGGTTGCATACCGACAAATTTGAAAAATTGGGACTTCCACTGCTCGTATTCATCCGGATACAGAACAGGTGGTCTGTTCTCGGATCCTAGGACAAGGGCCTCTCGAGACATGATTTATAGTGCTGATTTGAAAGAATAAGATCTTGAAGGTGGAAACTGGATTCAGATTAGCTGAACTTCGGATGAATAGTACCTCGGATGGTACGAAGTTCGGATGAACAGTTGAGTTCGGATTGGATTGAGTTCGGGTGAACAGTGACTTCGGATGGGGCGGAGTTCAGGTGAACAGTGAGTTCGGATGGGGCGGAGTTCGGATGAACAGTGAAGATATGGACGGACCAAATTCTATTTGATCAAGATCTAATGGACCGGAATTCGGGTGGACCGAATTCGGATGAACAGTACAGATTTCGGATTGACACTTAGAAAATTTTTCAAAAGGAATTATCGAATTCGGATTGGGACCGAAGTTTGGATGGTCCGAAATGAAATTACAAATGAAAGCACAAGTTAATTTAAGTGTTTTAAAATTACTTGATCAAAACTTCGGGTGGTCCGAAGTTCGTATTGGTCCGAAGTGAGGTCCGAAATTTGGGAAAAATATGGTCCGAAGTGCACCTAAATGTGGTCCGAAGGGGACCGAACTATGGTCCGAAATGGGGTCCGAAATGCAACATTTACGAATTTTTTCAGAACATTTCCAGAATTTAATCTAGCAGATTTTGGACTAAAAATAATTTCTAAATGTTTGGAAAATTATTTTAAGCACTTTTAATTAATTAAAATATACCAAAACACCTAAAAATCGTTTAAAAATGGATCAAACCGAGAGTAAAAACCCATATTTTTTCAAAACTTAAAATCATATTTTAATGGACAGAAATTTGTAATGATTGAACCTAAATAGCTCTAAATCACTAGGGATGAATAGGAGATGATTACAGGAATAAAAAAACACGAAAACAGAAAGATTTAAGAAGAATAAAGATCAAACCATGGATTTTTAATGTTGGGATATAATCTAAGTATGTCAAGCTGTTAGTTAGGATTTCTCAAGCTGTTAGTAGTATTTCTGTGTAATTAAAAAGTTCGAGTTGCCAGTTCAATAAACTCGAGCTGCTAGTTCAAAAGTTCAAGCTGCCAGAGTTAAAATTCAAGCTGCTCAACAGATAGATAACAGAAAGTGCTAAAATTCAGGAAGTGATATATATTTTTAAGATTTGAAGATCTTCCAAGCATATCTACTACTAGAGAAATCACAGTTTGTAAAGGAAACAAATCAGAAGGCTATAAATATAGATATACTAGGTCTTTCTAATGTAATTAGTGGTGCTTAAGTTTTTCATATTATAATTGCATTCTGATATTAGTTTCTAAAGCCTCTAAGGTTGAAAAACCCTACGAACAGTTTGTGTTCTTCGTCTAATCAAACAGATTAGAGGTGATTGTAATCAGAGATTAGCAGTAGTGCATCTGGGCAAGGACTTAAAGTGCCTATGCTCAAAGCCACTAAGTTCGCGATGTGGAAACTCAGGATTCAACAACATATTCAATTCATTGACTATGCCCTATGGGAAGCTGTTGAAAATCCTCCTGCAGTTGATCCTGAACTAGATTCTGAAGGCAAACAAAAAAGAACACCTCCAAAAACTGAGATTGAAAGAAAGGCTAGAATGAATGAAGTCAAAGCTCTTACTATTTTACAAATAGCCATTACTAATGCTTATCAACATCAGTTTAAAAAATTCTATACTATTCATTCTCTATGGCTTGCTTTAGAGAAAAGATTTGCTGGCAATGCTAGCAAAAAAAGAAACCAAAAAGATCTTTCAAAACAGCAGTATGAAATTTTTCTTGTGGAAAGAATGAAAACCTTACTCAAATCTTTGATAGGTTTAAGAAGCTGATAGGTGAGTTGGAGAGTGTTAAGGTCAGCCTGGATCAAGATGAAGTAAACAGAAAACTCCTCAGATCTTTTGGTGAAGAATGGACAGTCTATGTTGCCCAATGGAGAACCAAAGACACTCTAGATGAAATAGAGTTGAATGACCTCTACAACAGGTTGAGAGTGTTTCAATCTGAAATTAAAAATAAAAAGAAACTCTTTTCTTATAATCAAAACACTGCTCTGCTGTCATCAGCATTAAATGATAAATCAAACTGCTATGATTCTTTTTCAGGAACTAATGGCAACTCTTCTGAAGTTCATGATGAGGCATTTGTTGCAAGTGATGGACTTTTTGCTCTTAATGCTGAAGATCTGGAACAAATCCATCCAGATGTTCTAGAAGAGATGGACTTAAAGTGGCAACATGCCATGCTGACTATGAGGGCCAAAAGATTTCTTAAAAGGACTGGCAGACCAAACATTCAAGCCAGTATAGATTGCAAGCCACCATTTGACAAATCAAAGGTTGAGTGCTTCAAATGCCACAAACTTGGCCATTTTGCTACAGAGTGTAGATCACAAGGTCAGCAGCCACCAAGACCACAATAAACCAGTCAAATACAATCTTCACAAGCCCTTGTTTCTCAAGAAGATAATATTTTTGACTGGAGTGACCAGACAGAAGAGGAGTTTCAGAATCAAGCTCTTATGGCAGAATTTACAACTGTCACATCCAGTGAACTACCATCTGAGGTAAATGCTAAACTCTGCTCTCAACCATGCAAAAATATGGTTAAAAAGTACAGAGATCATAGTGAGAGCATGTGCAAAACTCTAGCTAAGATGGAAGAAAGGAGATATGAGTATATGCAGACAATAGAGGATCTTTGAAAACAGATCACTGACTATATGAGATTCAGATGGGACATGATAGAACATATCATGAGTGGGAGAAAAAGGAGCTAAATGAGAAAATAGAGACCCTTAATAAGAAATTAGATGAGGCTGAACAGAAGGTGTTAGAAGCTAACAAGAAAGTAGAATCAATAAACATAGACTTGGGCAGCTTTAAGCTGGCCAATCAAAAGTTAGAACACCTAATGGAAGTTCAATTTAAAGATAGGGTAAAATCTCAACTCAATCCCAAGGAAGGAATAGGATATAAGGCTACTCCACCCCCATATAACAATAAATACATTCATCCTATGAGTGATGTTGCTGATAGGCTTGTGAATGAACCATTAGATGAGAAAATGAAAACTATAGATCCTATCCTTGAGGATAAGCCTGAACCTAAAGAAGAATTGGTTTCCAATGAAGGCAGTAAGAGTGAGGAAACTAGGAATAACTCCAAAACCATTTGTGAACCTATAGGACCTCCTGTTTCCAACTCTATCAGAACCAACAGTTTGAAAAGAAAAGAGAAGATGAGTGAATGCAATCATGCTCCACATATTTATGTACCTTCTAACTGTAATATTGCATCTTCTTCCAAAATAAATAAAAAGGGTAAAACTGTTCCAGTATGCACATGTCAAAAGCATGGTTTCCAAAAGTTTCCCACACAGCAGCAGGTAAGGGGAAATCAAAGGAACAAGAATCAGTTATGGTCACACAAAACTGGTTCCCCTATCAAAACAATCAAAAGATGTTTCCACTGTGGCAGGAAAAACCATTTGGCCAAGCACTGTTTATATAAACTGCCTGTTGCAAAACAGATTGTGTTTCAAAAACATGCTATCTCACAAAATTCAAAAGTTTCAAAGGCCCCAAAACCTATCACCCCAGTTCCAAAGAATACAGTTGATCACAGTTTCATAAAAGTAAACAAAAGGCAGCCTGTACACCAAAAACAAGCTTTAATGAAATCTAAATTAAGCATGAAAACGGTATGGTGTGTCAAAGGCAAAAACACAGCACAAACTGCTAATATGAAAGTTGAAACTGTTAAGTCAAAAGTTGGAACTGGTAGAGCAAATTCTAAAACTGCTGACACTCAATATCCAATTCCAACTGCTGAGTCAAAAATTGGAACTGGTAGTGGATCATCTGAAACTGTTAAAGAAAATGTTGGAAAGAACACCTGGACACCTCATGTCATAACTAAATACTCTTCACAAAATTCACCAGTGGATCTCACTAAGTTTAAAAAGACACAAACAGTATTTAGTTATGTCAATGCACAAGAACAACCCAAAACCAACTTGGTTTGGATTTACTCCACTACTAACTAAGCTTTTTCTTGTGCAGAGCAACCACAGGAACCAACATAAGACAAGATGGCATATGGACAGTGGATCAAGATGAAGTCAACAGAAAATTTCTTAGATCACTTGGTGATGTGTGGACAGTCTATGCTGCCCAATGGAGAACAAAAGAAACTCTTTATGAAATAGAGTTGGATGACCTTTACAACAGCCTGAGAGTGTTTGAACCTGAAATTGAAAACAAAAAGAAATCCTTCTCATACAATCATAACACTGCTCTACTATCATCAGCATTAACTGATAAATCTAACTATTGTGATTCCTTCTCAGGTGCTGATGGTAAGCCAACTGAATGTCATTATGAAGCCTTTGTTGCCAATGATGGACTGTTTGCTCTAAATGCTGAAGATTTAGAACAGATCCATCCAGATGATCTTGAAGAGATGGACTTGAAATGGCAGCATGCAATGTTGACTATGAGGGCTAAGAGGTTTCTGTAAAGAACTGGCAGATCCAACTTCCAAGCTAGACTAGAAGGGAAACCAGCATTTGATAAATCAAAAGTTGAATGCTTTAAATGTCACAAGCTTGGTCACTTTGCCAGAGAATGCAGATCCCAAGGTCAACAGCCACCAAGACCCCAGCAAACTACTCAAGCTTCATCATCACAAGCACTTGTTTCTCAAGAAGACAATGTGTTTGACTGGAGTGATCAGACAGACGAAGAGTTTCAAAATCAAGCTTTAATGGCAGAAACATCAAATGTCACCTCCACTGAACTACCATTTGAGGTAAATGCTAAACTTTGCTCTCAAACATGAAAAATTATGGTTAAAAAGTACAGAGATCATAATGAGAGCATGTGCAAAACTCTAGCTAAGATGGAAGAAAGGAGATATGAATATATGCAGGCTATAGAAGATTTTGAAAAACAGATCAATGACTATAAGGATAATGAGATTCAAATGGGACATGATAGAACATATCATGAGTGGGAGAAAAAGGAGCTAAATAAGAAAATAGAGTCTCTAAATAAGAAATTAGATGAGGCTGATCAGAAGGTGTTAGAAGCTAATAAAAAACTAGAATCTGTCAATATCGATCTAGGAAGTTCAATTCAAAGATAGGGTAAAATCAAAAGCTGGCACACCTAATGGAACTTCAAATTGGCAAATCAAAAGCTAGAACACCTAATGGAAGTTCAATTCAAAGATAGGGTAAAATCTCAGCTCAATCCCAAAGAAGGGATAGGATACAGAGCCACTCCACCTCCATACAACAACAAATACATTCATCCAATTAGTGAAGTTGCTGATAGGCTTGTTAATGAACCATTAGATGAGTCTATGACCACTGTAGATCCTGTCCTTGACACCAGTCCTGAATCTAAAGAAGATCTAATTAAAAATGAAGACTGTGAGTGCAAAGAAGCTGAGAAAGGTCAAATATTAAGGTCAACCCACCTGTTGCACCAGTTCCAAAGAAAACAGTTGATCACAGGCTCTCAAAAGTGAATAAAAAACAGTCCACACACCAAAAACAAGTTTTAGCAAAACCAAAATCAAATTTTAAGCAGATATGGTGTGTTAAAGGCAAAAACTCAGGAGAAACTGTTGATACAAATGTTGAAACTGCCAATCCTAAAGTTGAAACTGTTAGTGCAAATTTTGAAGTTGTTAGCACTACAAACTCAGTTCAGACTGCTAGGCTTAAAACTGGGACTGGTGATGGATCATCTGAGACTGTTACTGCAAAGGATGGACAAAACTCCTGGATACCTCATGTGATAACTAAATACTCTCCACAGAATCCATCAGTGGATCTCACTAAGTATAAGAAGTCAAAGACAGTGTTTAGATATGTCAATGCACAAGGACAACCCAAAACCAACTTGGTTTGGGTTTACTCCACTACTAACTAAGCTTTTATTTGTGCAGGGCAACCACATGTCACAACACAAAACAAGATGGCATTTGGACAGTGGATGCTCTAGGCACATGACAGGCAATTCTGAATGGTTGTCAAATTTCAAAGGCTTTGAAGGAGGTTTTGTTGCATTTGGAGGAAATTCCAAGGGTGGTAAGGTCATAGGTAAAGGTACTATCAAAGCAGGCAATATGCTTTTCAATGATGTTGTGTATGTTGAACAGCTGAAGTACAATTTATTAAGTGTGTCTCAAATCTGTGATAAACAAAATATTGTTGTCTTCACAGATTCTGAGTGCATTGTTCTTTCAAAAGATTTTAAAATACCTGAAAATCTTGTTCTACTTAGAACACCAAGAAAGGACAATGTCTACTGTTTGGACACTGATCTTTTATCCAAATCAAGTACTTTAAGCTGTTTGATATCCAAAGCATCATCAAATGAGTCTGCTCCTTGGCACAGGAGAATGTGTCACATGAACTTCAAATCCATGAATGTGTTGGTCAAAAAGAATTTGGTAAGAGGTCTACCACAAAAGGAGTTCATCTGTGATGATCATTGTGTAGCATGTCTTAAGGGCAAGCAACACAAATCTTCTCATAAGGCCAAAGAAGTAAATTCAATCATTTCTGCTTTTCATCTTATTCATATGGATTTCTTTGGTCCAACATCTGTGTTGAGTTTGAATAAAAGGGCTTACTGTTTAGTCATTGTTGATGATTTCACCAGATTCACATGGGTATACTTTCTTAGGACTAAAGATGAAACTGCTGAGTTAGTTAAATCTTTTGTTCTTAAGATAGAAAACTAATCCATTCAGAATGTATGGACTTTAGTTGATCTTCCTAAAGGCAAGAGAGCAATTGGTACACGTTGGGTTTTCAGAAACAAGAAGGATGCGAGAGGGATAGTCATCAAGAACAAAGAAAGATTGGTAGCATAGGGATACACTCAAGAAGAAGGAATAGATTATGATCATGTTTTTGCTCCAGTGGCAAGAATTGAAGCCATCAGACCGTTCCTAGCCTATGCAAGCTTCAAAGGATTTAAAGTGTATCAAATGGATGTGAATTCTGCTTTCCTGTATGGCACAATTGAAGAAGAGGTCTATGTGTGTCAACATCCTGGATTTGAGGACTACAAGTATCCAGACAGAGTCTACAAATTGGACAAAGCCCTCTATGGACTCCACCAAGCCCCTAGAGCATGGTATGACACTCTGTCATCATACCTTCTACAGAATGGATTCAAGAGAGGTACTCTGGACAAAACATTGTTCACAAAGTCCATCAAATCTGAAATTCTGCTTTTTCAAATCTATGTTGATGATATTATCTTTGGGTCAACCAATGACAGTCTGTGCAAAGAGTTTGAGGCATTAATGCACAAAAAGTTTCAAATGAGTTCAATGGGGGAACTCACATTCTTTCTAGGATTGCAGGTTAAGCAGAAGCCTACAGGGCTTTTCATAAGTCAATCAAAGTATGTTAAAGACATACTGGAAAAGTTTGGTTACAAAGATACCAAAGTTGCAAGTACTCCAATGGACACTCACAAGCAGCTTGATGCTGACAAACGTTGAGTAGATGTGGACATTCACCTATACAGATCCTTGATAGGTTCACTTGTGTATCTAACATCTTCTAGACCAGATATAATGTTTGTTGTTTGTGTTTGTGCCAGGTTTCAATGTGCTCCAAAGGACTCACACTTGTTTGCTGTTAAGAGAATCTTTAGATATCTCAAAGGCCAACCACATTTGGGCCTCTAGTATCCTAAAGATTCTCCTCTTGAACTAACAGCCTATTCTGACAGTGATTATGGAGGATGCAACATCGACAGAAAGTCCACAACTGGTGGATGTCAATATCTAGGAGCAAGACTGGTCTCTTGGCAGTGTAAAAAGCAAACAATTGTCTCCACCTCATCTACTGAAGCAGAATATGTAGCAGCTGCAAGCTGCTGCTCCCAAGTGATGTGGATTCAGAATCAACTGAGAGACTATGGTATGAATTTCCTATCCACTCCTATTTACATTGACAACTCCAGGGCAATAAGCATTGTACAAAATCCAAATTTCCTAAAACCAAGCATATAGACATCAGATTTCATTTTATAAGGGACTGTAATCCAAGTTACCAAAATTCATACTGATGATCAGTTAGCTGATCTATTTACAAAACCATTTGATGTAGGTATATTCACCTTCCAAGTATCAAATATTGGCATGGTTAATATGGATTAATTTGTTTTTCATCATTCTATCTTATTTTATGAAAAATGTATCTATTTCACATGCTTGTTTAAGGGGGAGACACTGTTTCATTCAGATATGCTTATTTTTCAACTAACAGCTTGAGTCTTTTCTCAAGCTGCTAGTTCATTTTCTCGGACTGCTAGTTGTTTCACTTGATCTGTCAAAGTGTGCAGGGTATTTTAGTAACTTTCATAAGTGTGTGCGCGGGATTAGATATTTTCGAAACCTTTAAAAGGTCCAAGTTTCGTTCAATTGTAACTACCAGTTGCAAAATATCTTCCACGACCTTCTTTTCTCTCTGAGCGATTCCCACACACATCTCTGAAACCCTAAATCACCGATTGATTGTCAATGGAGTATGTCAAAGAACATAACTGTCTTCCCTACTCTCTCAAACACGCTGGCCTTCAACCATTCCACGAGATGATGGACTTCCTTCGAAGTTCCCACATTCATCATGCTCTTACCATAAACCCCACAATATACATATCTCATATAGAGCAATTTTGGAAAAATGCCTCTGTTCAAACCATCAATGGAGTCACTTCTTTGACGTCCAAGATTGATGGAACCACTGTCACCATCACTGAGGATCTCATACGCCAACACTTGCATCTTCAAGATGCTGTAGGTATAACCGACTTATCTCATACTGCCTTACATGAAGGCCTTTTTGCTATAGGGTATAGGGGACCTACTGATTCTTATACGTTCTTTAAAACTCATTTTGCCCCTAAGTGGAAATATCTTGTTCATATTATACAGCAATGCATAAGCCCTAAAAGAACTGGTTGGTCAGAATTTTCCTCAAACATAGCCACTGCCTTAGTGTGTTTATCTATAGGCCAACAGTTCAATTTTTCTAATATTCTTTTTCAGGGTATGCTAAGGCATCATGCCCTAAAACATGGGAAATTTTTGATGTATCCTAGATTTTTGGCTGAAATTATTGCAAGAACTCGCAGTAATTTCAATATACATAAAAGGATTCATGTTTCCCATAGGCACTCTTTACCAACAACAAAACGTCTTCTAAAAACAAGTGCCAAATTTTTGATTGTTGATGTCCCATTGCTCTCTGCAATGTTGGGCATCAATCCCCTAAACAGAGGAGAAGGTCCTAAGCAGGCTCAGCCTAACATCACTGCTTCACCCCCAGGACCCCAACCCACTCCTCATGATACAAATAATCCCTCTGATCCTTCTGGAAATCCCTCATCCCCACTTATATTATACAAAAGAAAAAGGGTTTCAGGAGCTCCTTCTTCCTCAGCCCAATTACAAGAGCCAAATGTCCCTGTGCAGGAGGACACTCCTGCACAGAATATCCAAAGGGCACCCACTGAGGACTCTCCCAACCTCAATTTGGAGGTGAACATCTCAACAGAAGATGTTCATATGGGTACTGTGGATGACACTACTGTTGTTTCTGCACAAGAGGCACAGGACAGTGTCAACATAATTAAGACCACACCCGTGGCAACAGAACGTGTGCAAGCACCTTCTGGAAGTCTCCAGAACCAAGAAAAGAAGGTCCCAGAAGCTTCAACTTCTGGAAAATCTACCAGTGATAGATCACAAGCACCACACACTTTTGCTGATCTTGAGGCTAGTCTGTAACTTATGCTTTTGATGGTTCCTCAGCTGAAACCTGTTGTAGCAATGTTGGAGTACCATCAGTCCATTTTTGCTGCACAGGGGGCACAAATCGTTTCACTTCGACAGACACAAACTGCTCAGAATCAGAGAATGGATTATCTTCATAAGGGGGCCTTTGTGGAAATAAGATCATTCAATTGGAGAAGATGATTCGAACCCAAATGGCAAAGGTTGTAGGTCCTCCTGACCAAACCAATGCATCCAGAAAAGGGGAGAATCAGGAGATCCCTAGTTCAGTCCAAGCAGCTCCATCAGTCCAAGCAGCTCCAGCTCCTACTCCAACAGTCCAAGATTCCAGGCTAACAGTCCCACCAGCTACTCAAGTTGTTAGCCTAGAAACTAAAGCTGCTCCCACAAGAACAACAGGAGTTGTTATTAGAGAAGGCAGTCAAGCTCCCATCAGTACAGTCCAAGATACATCCTCTGCAACTAAGGATAAGGGCAAGGGCATCCTCATAGAACCTCCAAAGCACAAATTTTCTTCCAGAGAAGCCCAAGTTGCTCATGATGCTGAATTTGCTAGAAAGTTAGCAGAGGAACAAGATGAAATTATGGACCAGCAAACCCATGCCCCAATGCAAGATGATGAAACCTTAGGTGATTACCTAAGAGGGTTTGTGGTCAAACAGAATGAGAGAAAGAGGAAAATGCCAACAGGGCATTCAAAGGCTGAGCACAGAAATTTTTTGATAAATTTTTCCTTTTTAGCTGGAATTCCAAAGAAGATGGCTCAGTCCATGAATACAGAGAGGCTGCAAGACATTCATGATAAAGAAATGGAAAAACAGAAGTCAGCTAAAATCTCCCATGAAGTCCAAAGTCAACAGTAATCAAGTCAAGCTGGTGCAAGTAATCCAAATCCTCTTGTTCAAGCTGTTGCTATTAATCCACAATCAGAAGCAATCACTCAAGCAAAGCATGATCAGGTAAAAAGGGTGATGTTTGAACATCAGCTTCAGAAAGTGATGGAGATTGAAAAGTCCCTCGACCAGCATGGCTTCTCAAAACCTCCTATTACATACTAGTATGCTAAGTCAATGGATGACATTGACTTAGAATATCATTTTGTAGTCAGAAGAGAAGCTGGTCCTTAGGAAGAATATAAGAGCATAATGCATATAGTTCAAGGGATGACCAGAGATGAGCTTACCAGAATGCATCATGTTGGATCTGTGAGCCAAGTCAGGTCTTCACTTCCACAGGTCAAGCAAGCTATAAAAGACCTAAAAAGCATTTTTTATCCAGAGTCAATTAGAAGAGATGTAGAAGATGCCAAGGAGATGAAGATTGCACAAGTTGATCTGTATGTAAAATTAAAGACATACAGACTCAAATTTGCAAATGGATCTAGCATGTACTTCAATTTTGAATTTTTTGATCTTCCAAAGGCCTTGTTAGTACAGATGATATCAGTGAGGATATATTGTGATAGAGAAGATCTGAAAAGAGAATTTTTGAAGGCAGTTAATCAGAAACTTTCACAGTTGTAAGTTTTTGGATGCCTTAGTTTGTAGATAACAGTTTTACTTTGTTTTATTTCCTTATTTGTGTAGAAACTTAAAGTCTTGTGTAAAGAATTTAATTTAGGGGGAGATTGTTGGGAAATATTCTAAGTATGTCAAGCTGTTAGTTAGATTTCTCAGAGTGTTAGTAGATTTTCTGTATAAGTACAAAGTTCAAGCTGTTAGTTGAAGAAGTTCGAGCTGCAAGTTCAAAAGTTCAAGCTGCCAGTGTTCAAACTCAAGCTGCTCAACAGATAAACTTCAAGCTGCTCAACAGCTCAATAAATAGGAAGTGCTGATATTCAGGAAAAGATATATTTTGAAGATTCAAGCATATCTACTATCAGAGAAATCAGAGTTTATCAAGGAAACAAATCAGAAAGCAGTATATATACATAGAATAATTTTTCTATTGTAAGTCTGCACGTACAAGTTTATTCAATTGTAATTGTCTTTCTGATTAAGTTTTCATAAGCCTCTAAGGTTGTAAAACCCTAAGAACAATTTGTGTTCTTTGTCTAATCAAACAGATTAGAGGTGATTGAAATCATTGAGTTTGGCAATACAAATGACTTTTGATTATTGATTGTGTTTATGTTTTTATTTGTTCTGAAAGCTTTTCTTAAAACAGTTAAGTGTTATTCTGCAAACTTCTTAATTGGACTATGATTCAATACAAGGTTATTGGTTTATACTCTGATTAATCCAAACCGGTTAATCTTAGGTAGTAATTTTGATCTTGGCAACCCACTATCATTTGAAGATCTTGCGGCTAGTCTGCAACTAATGGCATTAACGGACCAACAACTGACACAAGTAGAAAGTGTCACTAGATCTTAAAAAAGTATAACGACACACAAATAAAGTGTCACTAAATCTCGAAAAGGCTGCAGCAACACAACCTAGAAGTGTCACTAAATCTTGAAAAGGTGCAGCAACACAACCAAGAAGTGTCACTAAAGCCTTTTAGTGGCACCGTCCTTAGTGACACTTTTTTTGTCTGCCGCCGATTCCCAAAATGGTCTTTAGTGGCACTTCTTTAGATTTTAACGGCACTTTTTGTGTGCCACTAAATGGCATATTTTTTGTAGTGTGTAGCCATTCTGGAACATTACAAGTCCATAATTGCTGCACAGGGTTCCCAGATCACTGCTCTCCAACAACTCACATCAGTCCAACAGCAAAAACTTGCCCAGTTTCAGCTTGGGTTGAAGTTATATGGAAACAAGATTGTACAACTTGAAAAGTTGGTTCAAACCCTATTAGAAAAGGTTTTTGGTCCCCCTGATCAAACCAATGCATCCAAAAAGGGGGAGAATCAGGAGATCCCACTACCAGTCCAAACAGCTTCAACTTCACCAGTGGCAGCTTCAGCTCTAGGCTAACAGTCCCAACAGTTTCTCAAACTGTTAGTCTAGATGCTCAAGCTGTTCCTATTAAAAAGCCAGGTGGAGTGTTCATTAGAGAAGGCATTCAGGCATCGGCTCTAGCAATCCAAACCACAGTAACAGCTTCAGCAGCAACCACAGACAAAGGAAAGGGCATCTTGATTGAGTCTCCAAAGATCAAATTCATTTCAAAAGAAGCCCAAATTGCTCATGATGCTGAATTGGCCAGAAGATTAGCAGAAGAACAAGATCAAATCCTAGACCAGCAAGCCCAGGAACCTATGGGAGATGATGAAACTCTTGGAGATTATCTGCGTGGGTTTGTGGTTAAGGAAAGCCAGAAGAAGAGGAAAAGGCCAACAGGGCCTTCAAAAGCAGAACACAGACAATTTTTGATAAACTTCTCTGCAACAGCTTGTGTTTCTAAGGTCATTGCTCAATCATGGTCAACAGAGAAGCTTCCGGCCTTATATGACAGAGAAAAGGACAAAGAAAAAGCCTCCAAACATGTCCAAGATCCTCAAGATCCCCCTCAAACTGTTGCTGATGACCCTCAATCTGAAATCATTCATCAAGCAAAGTTTGATTAAGTCAAGAGAGTTTTGTTTGACCCAGAGTTGCAAAAGGAAATGGAAATAGAGAAGGATCTTGATCGGCATGACTTCTCCAAACCTCCAATTACTTACTGGTATGCCAAATCAATGGATGACATTGATCTGGTATATCATTTTGTAATTAAAAGAGAAGCTAGTCCAGAAGAAGAGTACAACAACCCATTTCAATTGGTTCAGAAGTTGACTAGAGATGAGCTAACCCAAATGCACAATATTAGGACGGCTAGCCACTCTAGGTCACCAATAGTGTGGGTTCAGAATAACCTAAAGGATCCTAAAAGCATATTTGACCCAGAATCCACCAAAGTGGATATAGAAGCTGCCAAGGAAATGAATATTGTACATATTGATCTATATGCAAAATCCATGACATATAGACTCAAACTTGCAGACAAATCCAGCAGATTCTACAGTTTTGAATTTCTTGATTTGCCAAAAGAATGGCTTCTCCAAATGAGCTCAATGAAAATTGGATGTGATAAAGAGGAGTTGAAAAGAGAGTTCATAAAATCTATAAGGCAGAAGCTTGCACAGTTGTGATATGTAAGTTTTTGGATGCCTTAGTTTGTATATAACAGTTTTACTTTGTTTTATTTTCTCATTTATATAGAAAATTAAAGTCTTTTGTAAAGAATTTAAGTTAGGGGGAGATTGTTGGGAAATAATCTAAGTATGTCAAGCTGTTAGATAGGATTTCTCAAGCTGTTAGTAGTATTTCTGTGTAATTACAAAGTTCGAGCTGCCAGTTCAATAAACTCGAGCTGCTAGTTCAAAAGTTCAAGCTTCTAGAGTTAAAGTTCAAGCTGCTTAACAGATAGATAACAGAAAGTGCTAAAATTCAGGAAGTGATGTGTATTTCAAGATATGAAGATCTTCCAAGCCTATCTACTACCAGAGAAATCACAGTTCGTAAGGAAACAAATCAGAAGGCTATAAATATAGATACACTAGGTCTTTTGAATGTAATTAGTTGTGCTTAAGTTTTTCATATTGTAATTGCATTCCGATATAAGTTTCTAAAGCCTCTAAGGTTGAAAAACCCTAAGAACAGTTTGTGTTCTTCGTCTAATCAAACAGATTAGAGGTGATTGTAATCAGAGATTTGGCAATCTAAAAGTTTTGATATTGTTTGTGTTTATTTGATTATCTGTTCTTTATAATTCTGAAAGTTTTCTTAAAACAATTAAGTGTTATTCCGCAAACTTCTTAATTGGATTTTGATTCAAACAAGGTTATTGGTTTAAACTCTAATCTATTGAAACCAGTTAATCTTAGGTCATTTTGATCTTGACATTTAAGATGAACAGCGAAGAACATGTGCAGAATCCGAAGAATGAACTTGAAATCCACCTCCTGAGTTATGATACTGTTGGGTACAAATTTATATAGTGTTGTAATCAATTTTATTGTAAAAGTTCGGAGTTGTTTGTGTAAATACTCAATACTTTGTATTGTGTATAAATAGTAGTGTATGTGTACAGTTATAAGTGGAATTGAGGAATACACATACACGGCTGGAATTAGAGAGATACAGATCTGAGAAGTGCTTTGCAAGAAAGCCAAGAACTCTCAATGTAATATCTTTCTACTCAATTAAAGCATTCGATGTTATGTGTTAGTGATTAAATGTTCATATGGTTGTTGTTAATGTTGAATGAATTGCTGAAATTATGAATTTATAATTGGTATCAGAGCCTAATGTGGCTGATTTTGAGTGATTTTGAAGGAATTAAAATTGGAAATTCCAAATTTTGAAAAACACTGTTACATTTTTTTTGGTTCGAAAATCATAAAATCAATTTTGGATTTTGATTGTGTGGATGAAATGTTCTGAAAATTGCAACGAAGGTGGAGCATTTAAAGTCGAATCTATTGTGATAAACATCAGATTTTAATTCCAAACACACAAGATTTAATTTGGCGTTTTCTGAAACTTTGAAAAAGTGTGTGTTCTTGAGGTTTTTTGATCGATTTTTGGATTTTAATCTGAAATTAGCCAAAGTTTTTTTTTCAAAAAGTGTTAGTGTGTGAAAACCGCAGGTTTGATTTCAATCTGGAACCAATTTGTGGATTTTTGTTGAAAATTGTAATTTTGAACTTGATTTTGATCAGTTCCTGTTCAAACTCGGGCAACACTGAATTCCTTGTTTTAATCGAGTTTGATCAAGTTGTTATTCGAGTTTGTTTTTGTTTCATTCGAGTTTTATAAACATATCACCCGAGAAAACATAAGAATCAATCGAGTTGTGTAAGGAACCATTCGAGTTTAGTCTCTATTCATTCGAGTTTCATGCTTTATTGATCGAGTTTCATGTTTAATTGATCGAGTTTCATGCTTTATTGATCGAGTTTCATGCTTATATGATTCGAGTTGAACTACATATTATTCGAGTTATATTCAACATATTTCGAGTTTCGCTCCATATGATTCGAGTTTAGCTACATACCATTCGAGTTGTACTTAATATAATTCGAGTTGGGCTCCATATGATTCGAGTTGGGCTACATATCATTCAAGTATTGACTATTTGACCTTTGCTGCTTAAATTGACCATAACTTTTGACTGGAACATCGTTATAGAAGGCCTACCATACGTCAAATCAAAGCTTAAACGAAGATCTACAATTTCTAGAACCAGCATAGCCGGTTCGGTAAATTTTCAAGGCCCAAATCCACTCCAGAAAAAAGTTACGGGCAATTTTCTGCAGAAAAGCTGTAATTTCTACGTCAAAAAGTAAAACTCTGAGCTGTTTTTCAACAAGTCATCATTCACAAATTCATCTTTCAGTGTTCATAGAGTTTCTTCAGATATCACTCATCAATTTTCCATAAAAGATCTTGGAAGATTCAATTTCAAGCAATTCAAAATGACATATGAACATTTTTCAAAGTCTGAGCTGATTAATAAACTTACCGAATCTTAAAAGATTCGTAAGAACAATTATGACATTCTTGTTCAGTTAAATACTGATAAAGCTCTTGCTTTACGTGATGTATCAATACTGAAAGAAGAAATTCAGAGTTTAAAAGTCAATCAAAATTCTGAGAGTACTGCTCTTAAATTGAAAATATCTGAATTATCAAAAGAACTTGACGATTCGAAACGAGCAAATTTTCTGTAAGGTCTTGAACTCACGGATCTATCTCGACGCGACACCGTCCAATGAGTGCGGAATCCTCGTTAGATGCTTGACGGTAAGATCACACACACGAAACACAGAGACTACCACGGTGCTAGACGAACAACCTTGAATGCCCCTACACAATGATTCTCTCCAAAACTACTCTCTGAATACTAACAAACTCGAGATCGCCTTTGCTTAATCACTCTCTGAAATTCTGAAAAGTCTGATAATTATTCGAGTTAATCCTTAATTATACTGACAGATTCGACTTTGTCTTAGGAAAAATTCGAATCAGGCCCAAGGCCCATTCGAATTTGTCCACTTGACAAATTCGAATCTACCTTAAGTACAAATTCGAATTTATATCAAATTCGAATTTCAACTATCAAACTTCTATTTGAACATATGTTTTAACTTATGTTTGAATATATCTTTGAACTTTATGTTTGAACTTCTTGTAATACGTTAAACCAATTCAAACATACAAGCAACAAATATCAAACACACATAATCACATATATCAAACACTACTCAATATTCAATACTACGTAACTTGACTTACACAAAATGCTAACTATACTTAGACTGCTATCGTCACACAGGGTGTACCAACAGACTCCCCCTTGATGATATCTTCTAACTATTTACATTTTGAATAAGTACTAAGGCCTATTCAAAATACTACCAACATACTGACCTTGTTCAACACAAACCTTGACCACATTCTGATACTTTTTGGCTTCAGACTCCATATGCGCATCACACGAGTTTTTGTGAACATGAAGCACTTGAAGATCATCTTTGGACAGATTAACTAGGTGCAACGGATCATAAACTCTAAGAATCACCTTTTCTTCGAGGTCTTCCATTACAGCTTCACCTGTCTCGCTTTCAAGATACCACCAGTTGAGATTACCCAACACATTCTGTGGCATCGGCTTCAGAGGGACTTTCTTTAAACATCTAACTGGTTTATACTGAATTTTCATCCATGGCCTACCAGTCAGAGGATCAATTCTTGTATGGTCCATAACTCTTTTGCCAATTCGTGGATTGAGCCTTTCAAATTTCCTAGACCTCCCTTCCCTTCTTATAATCTTGGCAATTATTTCAGCATAGGGATCGTCCCCGATATTAACCAGCTCCTTCCACGCCAACGCCTTTATCTCAACCTTTGGAAGTGAATTGAAATCTTTTAATCTTCTCCTTAGATACTGAAGTCCATCCTTTCTTTTGATGATAAATAGCTGCAGTTCTAGATCAAAGAACCAGCTGAGTATATTTCCGGACAGCTTTCCAGCACTAGGCACAATCATCTTTTCCTTCAATTCTATTGCCTTCTTTTCTGCCCTAAACCATAATTTTCTCTGTTCTTCATCAGTATGCTCCCTGATGGGCTCTTCAACTTGTGATTCAACATTTAAAGCAGCTTTAACAGCTTCTATGTCAATCACATTTTGTTCCTTCCTTATATATGTATCAGTGATGGGATTTTGCTGAATAATGATTTCATTAGCTTCATCTTCCTCATCACCCAATACCTCATCATCTGGTTGCCATTCAGGAACGTCTTCTGGAATAATCTCTCCTTCCTCCAAATCATCAATCTCGTCTTCAAAATAAAAATCTAACACCTCTTCCACAATATTCATCAGAGCTTCAATCATTTCACTCTCCATGACCTTTGAGGAACTCGCCTCACCTCCTTCAGCTTCAGTCTGACTTGGCTCCCCCTGAAGTTCGGCATGTTGAGCAGCAGAAAAATCTACTGGCTCACCGTCTTTTGGTGCATCGGGATCATTGCCTTCATCATCGTCCCTTCTCAGCTCCTCAGCATCCCTGCAACTATTCTCCCCCTGAGCCTTTAGATTTTTCATTAATTGCTCAATCTGGGACCTCATAGAGTGGATCTCTGCAGCCTGATCGGCAACGAACGTCTTCAGCTCATGATTTTCTTTATCGATATTTGCATTATGCGCCTGAAGTTCGCCGACGGCTTTCGTAAGCTGAAATAGTTGGACTTGTTGGAAATCAACATTGCTTCTGAGCTCAGATTACCTTTGGTGTCAGTGAAGGTGGATGAGGTTGATGGTATGGATGAGATAGGTGACGGGATGATGGGTGGTGGAACTGATGTTTGAACGGGTGGAGGTGGAATAGATGGTTGAGCGGATGGTGTTTGAGGCTCAGAAGCAGAAGCCGACGAAGCTCCCTGCATAAATCGATGCCTCTTGGCCCTCTGCCTAGGCACCAAAGGGGTTGTATCTTCATCCTTGAAATCGGAGTCATCTGCATCCGAATCCCTAGATGCTCTCCTCTTCCCTGCTTCTTCATCAATAACCACTATTCTTGGTCCATATGTGCCTATTCGGATAGACGGATCTTCTATCTTTTTCCTTGGTGCCTCAATCTCAATCTCTTCAATTTATTCCGACTCAGATTCAGATGTGGTCACAGCTTGACCCTCTTCCTCAGGAATATAATCCTCTATCTGGCGAAAAATATCCTCTTCATCAGCTGGAGGTTCCAAAATATCTCCAACAAGCACAGAAGTAATCTCTTCATTAGCATGTGGCCCTTGAGCCCAAATCTCTTCCAATGTCTCCACCCGTGGATCAGTTACGGGGGCTACAACTGAAGGACCTGCTTCTTCTGGCTCTTGCACTCTGCTTGATGAAGGCCTTGTAGCCTGAGTTTGTCTAACTGAAGGTCTCTGCCTCCGTCTTTGTTGTTGCTGAGGCCTCTGCTGTTGTTGCTGTTGCGGCTGCTGCTGAACTTGTACGTCTCCTGCCCAGTTTGCACCTTCTGGGGCTTGAAAATCAGGATTCACCACACCACCAAAAAGTGGTGCCTCTACTGGTCTAACCAATGCACCCTTGTGGGCTTGACAATCTGCAAAAATTCTCTTGTCGATCACTACAACACTTTGAATCTCTGGCAATTGCGGTAGATTTGGCAAAAAGTGTCTGATCAGCATCATCACGAACCTTAAAAATCTTTCTCTTGCTGGAGCTGTTATTTGGTGAACAAACTCCGCAAAGAACATTTCAGAATAACTAAACCTCTGGTTGTAGACCAACGCTATCATCGCCGATTGTATCTTTGACACGATGTAATCAAAACCGGCTTTCTTCGGAGCTAAGCACACCATGAAGACATGTGCTAAATATCTCCATTGCCCAATCAAACCGCTCTTCATGTATGACGCCTTCGCCACATCAAGGCTATACCCCATTCTTAAGAACGCAGCTTGCCTAACTTCCAACGAAAAGTCTATCGGCCCAGCTTCCTGCTCTGCAGACCCCAACTGCAAGACACGGCGCAAAACATCTGCTGAGAACACAAGGGGTTGTCCAGCGATCCTTGTTCGCAATAATGTTGGAGTTACTATGCAGTCGACCTGTAGATGATCCCAAAATTGCCTAACATAAGGCAGCACTATCTGTACATTGTGCGAAAGGGCATACGAAACCCTAGAAGCAGCCAAAAAATCCACCATCTGGCGGAATGCCTGAGCTTCAGGCAGCTCACGGTCTGGTGACACGACCATATTGTGCTTTTGGATAAACACTCTATCCGCCATATCTGCACAATAAAGTATACAATATATTAGGATGGCCAAAGTAAAAATAAACTTGTTTAAATTCAAAGTTGTTTTATTTTGAACTTATGTAAGTTCAAAATCCAACACATATGAATTTCTACAAGTTTGATTTATAATTTAGTAAAATTTTTCGATTTTAATGGCAAATTCGAATAACATATTCGAATTACCCTTACTTCGAGTTTAGTGATGTATTCGAGTTTAATGACAAACTCGAACCTAAGAACAAACTCGAAGTATCGACATTTTAAAATCAAAACTCCAAGATTTAAACCATTTTAGACTTAGAAAAACACATCCATAAGTCCTAATAGGTTCTAATCGAAGATATTTGTCACTTATTTGATGTTTCACCGGTTCAAACTTAGTTATTTTAAATTACAAAGTTCACACCATTAAAACCTCAAAATCGGTCGATTTTTGCACAAATTGAGTTTAAAACATCCTAAATCTTGCATAATGATGTTGATTATACCTAGATTTAGTACTATGCTCGAACACAAACGGACAAAGTCTCGACAAATAGTTGAAAACTCGAAACGACAAAGTCGAAGGCTTAACCTCGAAATCTCTCTTGACAAACTCGAATGTATAAAGTCGAAGGTAGGTGAATAGTGAATGTTCACTGTTGACCTATTTATACTAACCACTTTCGAGTTTGTTTCCAAATTCGATTTTACTGGCAAATTTGAATGTAATGTTCGACTTTGGCCTTAAATTCGAATTTAATCTGAAAATTTTGAAAACTTTGAAAATCTTTGAATTAAATTCAACTTTTTCAATTTTTCCAACTTTTTCGTGTAACGGATCAACTATGCAAAATTTATTTACACTAAGCACAAGATTTTTCACATAATGTTTATTTGTTCAACTAAGAATGCATACTCAGTAACTTTGACCCTTTTTCCTAACAATAAAAATAAAATTAAATTAAATTAAGTTAAATTAAAATAAAGTAAAATAAAATGAAATAAAATTTTGAATAAAAGTTAAACTTAAACTAATCAACAATAATTTGAAATTTACTTCCTATACTTAATACTAACAGAATATTTTTGGTGAGAATAGTCAAAGAAAGGTTCAATCTGATAGCGGTGTCAAATACGCACTTTCACCATCTTACTTTCACACTTAGGAATTTTTGATTCCTTTTATTGTTTGTCGTGACACACATTTCTAGATGATTGTTGGTATTATTTTCCCTATAAACATGTTACACTTCGGAATATCCCTTGGCCTTTTTATTTATTAATAATTTACCTTACGTGACTCATACTTAGACATCATTTTATGATCAAGGCATACACACAATGATCTTAACTTTTTGGTATTGCAAACTTTCTTTAAAAGGAAAACGTCGGACACATGTCTGTATTTACATACAACAAAGTGTCTTAGTTTGTCTTAAAGTTTATTTTTAAAACTAGCAAGACAACGGTGACAGGTCTGTACAGACGTACAACAAAGCGACTTATCTTGCTAACTCGAGTCAAACCAGAGGCAACAGGTCTGTACTTACGTACAACAGAGTTACTTGTTTTGACTCTCACCTCAGTATATGATTTTTCTATTCTTTTCATTTCTTTAGGATGTATCTGATGTTGCTATACATCCCCAGAAAGTTTGCATACCTCATTTAGAATCAATGTCTGTATGTCTCTAACATAAAAATTAAGACCATTTGGTCATACATCTAAGTTAGTGACACGTCTGACTTTTCCTTGAATATTTTATTAGCCTTGAGACTCCCTATATGTATTATGCCTACCAACATATCAAACTAGATAATGTGTAACACTTAGAATTTTAGGTGCATTATGTGTGAAACCTTAACACTTAGAGATTGTATTGACTGTGCTAATTTTCGTCACTTTGAACCTATGTATCTAAGACTTCACTCATTTTCTAATATTCTCTTTTTTTTTGAACTTTTTATGGTTTTTTCTCTTTTTTCTTTTGTTTTTCGTAAATAAGAGTAAGAAAATAAAAATAACCTACTAACTTACTATAAAAGGAAAATATCCTAACCTACTAAACTTACTATAAAAAGAAAGAAACTTTACTGCTATAAAAGGAAATAAACTCTACTAAGGTCAATTTACTCTAGATTACGCATTCCGTTTAGTTGAACTAAATACTCAAAACGTGACTTATCAAAAGCTTTGGTAAATAAATCTGCATTATTATCATCCGTTGCAACTTTTACAAGCTTGATTAAGTTCTTTTCAGCACAATCACGAATAAAGTGGTGTCTTATGTCTATGTGCTTGGTTTTATTATGTTTAACTGGATTATTTGTTATTGCAATAGTAGACTGATTATCTATCCTAATAGGAGTATGGGTATAAGCCAAACCGTAATCCCGCAATTGTTGTTGTATGCACAGAACCTGTGAACAGCAACTACCAGCAGCAACATATTCGGCCTCGCACGTCGACACGGCTACCGAAGTCTGTTTCTTGCATTGCTAGGAAACGAGTCTCCCTCCTAGGAACTGACAACCTCCAGTTGTTGACTTGCGAGTCAAGCTACATCCTTTGTAATCTGAATCCGTGAACGCCTCTAATTCCAGATCGCCCTCCGCGTGATACCAAAGTCCCAGCTTCGGTTTCGACTTGAGGTATCGTAGAATCCGCTTCACAGCTTTCATGTGCATCTCCTTTGGATTAGCTTGAAACCTAGCACAAATACAGACAGCAAACATTATATCAGGTCTAGAAGCAGTTAAATACATAAGTGACCCAATCATGGCCCGATATAACGTCGGATCCACATCGTTATCACTTTCTGTACCTGGTCCGAGATTGTGATTCACTTGAATCGGCGTGCTGAAGTGAGGTGTCAGCTTGGTTCCTTCCATCCCGAAGCGCTCTATGATGTCGTAGACATACTTCGTCTGATGAATAAACATGCCCTCCTTCCTCTGTTCGACTTGCAAACCCAGAAAGAAGTTTAACTCACCCATCGCACTCATCTCAAACTTTGATTTCATCACGTTTTCAAAATTTGTGCGCATCTGCTCGTCTGATGACCCAAAAATTATATCAGCGACGTACACTTGTACCAAGATGAAATGTTCACCTTTTCACTTCTAGAACATCGTACTATCTATTCTCCCTCTTTCAAACCCGTTTTCTAAAAGATGAGTTGATAAAGTCTTGTACCATGCCCTCGGTGCTTGATGTAATCCATACAAAACCTTATCTAACAGATTTACTCTGTCCGGATATTTCGGATTCGTAAACCCGGGAGGCTGTTCCACATATACCAGTTCCTTCACTTTCCCACAAAGGAAAACACTCTTAACATCTAGCTGATATACTTTAAAACCTTTGAAGGAAGCAAAAGCCAGAAACAACCGAATTGCTTCCAACCTTGCCACTGGCGCGAACACTTCATTGTAATCGATTCCTTCCTCTTGGTTGAAACCCTTTACCACAAGCCTTGCTTTGTTGCGAGTGACTATACCCCGATCATCTCTTTTGCACTTAAAAACCCATTTGGTTCCTATTGCAACTTCTCCTCGAGGTAACGGAACTAACTCCCACACTTCTAGTTTCCTAAACTGTGACAGTTATTCCTGCATCGCTTCAACCCAAGAGTTGTCTTTTAGTGCCATTTGCACATTTTTTGGCTCTACTTGTGAGATGAAACATGAGTACAGGCAAGTATGAAAGGCCTCGGAGTCATTAATCATCGACAACAACACTGTGTTATTATTCAAACTACTCCTAGTCCTCACACCAGCATTAGGACTTCCTATGATACTCTCAATAGGATGATTCTTGTTGATCTTAGATGTCTCTATCTCGTCAACTCTCAGATTATCTCCCAAATTTGATCCTATTTCTCCTAACGGGGTAACGACTTCAGACTCCACATTTTCTTCCTCATGGACACTGTCTTCAGAGTTAGAATTTGTTGTCTGATTTTCGTTTGTAGGCACTTCAGAATCATTTTCTTCTGGAGATCTATCTTCAGTTGATGTAGACTCGGATGTTGATGGAAAGGTGGTCCTCGGAAAACTTTGACCCTCGTCATTCAGATTTAATGACGACATGTCCTTTTCGATTGTACCTGCATTTCCATCCAAAGGAATGTTAAATGACTCAAACAATTTGTCATAATCAAATATCCATTCCGGACCAGTTTGGGGTTCATGTGTATAACTTGTGACTTCAATGTTATACACAATCTCTACTGTACCATTTGATTTATTAAAAACCCTTTTATTTGGTGAATTAGGCACATAACCTAGGAAGTATCCTTCGTCAGCCTTTTCACCAAACTTCGGTTGATGTTTTGTTTTCATTAAAGTACATGGTACCCTAAAAGGTTAGAAGCCAGTTAAATTAGGTGGCCTTTCATTCAAAACTTCATAACAGGTTCTATTCAATGATTTGACAGTAAGGACCCGGTTTAAAACATGGCACGCGGTATTCACTGTCTCCCCCCAAAACATGGTAGGAAGCTTTGATTCCAAAAGCATGGTCCTTGCTTCCTCAATCAAAGTCCTGTTTTTCCGTTCGGCCACCCCATATTGTTGTGGCTCATAAGGTGCACTAAATTGATGCACTATGCCCTTTGATAGGCAATATACACCAATAACTGTGTTTTTAAATTCTGTTTTGTTATCACTTCTGATTCGCTTAACCCTCGTTCCGTAAGAATTTTCCACTTGGTCTAAGAACCCAATGAGCTTGGCAGCCATCTCGTCCTTTGTACCTAAAAAGAAAACCCAAGAAAAACGTGAATAATCGTCTGTAATAACCAAACAGTACCAACTACCACCTATACTCCTTTTGTTGATTGGTCCGAAGAGATCCATATGCAACAAATCGAATGTGGCAGCTATTGAGTTCTGAGTCTTGGACTTGTGCGCCTTCTTGTGATGTTTGCCTTTCTTGCACGATAGACACTTATCCTCGAACTGAAAAATCTTCATGGGAACACCTTGCACCAATCCATTTTTCGTAATGTAGTACTCCTATATTGTTGTTGTGGTCCTGACCTAGATTGATTAGAGACTCGATTTGGGGAATTAGTCCTAATCACTTCTTTGGGTCGACCTGACACAGGAATTTTTTTCACAGCAGATTTAGGTGCGGCTTGCACAGTTTTCTCGGTATTCTGAGAACTACTAGTGCTTGCTACACTTTGAGAAGGCTTAAGTTGTTCCTGCTTTCCAGTCTTAGGTGTAGAATCTACTTTCCTATGTGGACAACTAGAAGCAACATGCCCCCTTTCGTGACATCTAAAGCAAGACATTTTGTCAATCGACTTTTTGTGTGCGCCCTTTGACTTAGGTGTCTCACTAGTGTCTGGTTCTTTTGTTTCAACTATAGCGACTGGTTCATCCTCCTGATCATTAAAGTCAATTTTGTGTTGTCCTACAGGTTTATCACTAGAGGATGGCAAAATTTTAACTTTCTTAATCTGGACATTTGAGTAGTCACCTTAGTTTCTTTTTCTTTAGTAGTTTCAGACACTGGTTCAAGTATTTCTTCTGATTCAACTGATTTTTCAGTTTTCTCCTGAGGTTGAGGTACAAAATTATCATTGAAAGGTGGAGGATGTTAGGATAGGTTTTAATTGATGAAAAACAAAGTCTAGGGACTGTTTTTGTATTTCCTGATAGTTTGTAAAAATGTATAAATAGCATCTTTGACTTTCTATTTTAGAAGATCTGACAGATTATCATTTTTGTACACATTCGAATTAGAGAAAGCAGCGTCTGTACACGAATATTCTCAAGCTTCATTTTGTAATCATCAGTTCATCAATCTAATCATTCAGTCAGTGTTGATTCTTTTATTGTTTTTATTAATTTCATATTGTTGATTAATTGGTAGAAACTACATTTCACAATTGGTATCAGAGCCAGGTTCCGATCCTGGGACCTGTGGGTTATGGGACCTGTGGGTTATGTGTACAAAAATGGATACCTAAAAGAACAGTTCAAAAATGGGTACCTAAAATAACTTCAAATGATAAGCTAAAAGCCGTATCTGTTAGAAAAACAAATAATACTGTGCATGATTTACCTAAAACAAAAGTACCCAACTACAAGTGGGTACCTCATGTGCTACTTCGTCTTATAGGTAAACCATGTCTGGTACCTTGACTCCGGCTGCTCCAAACATATGACCGGACAACGAGACACACTCACGGACTTTGTAGAAAAGTTCTGTGGGACGGTCAGATTTGGAAATGATCAGTTTTGTCCGATCAAAGGCTACGGAAGTCTCAAATACGACAAAATCACCATCCAAAAGGTCTTCTATGTTGATGGTCTTGGACACAATCTATTTAGCATTGGACAATTGTGTGATAAAGGATTAGAAGTCAATTTCAAAGCCAATCGGTGCAGCATCAGATCCGGAGAAGGAAAAGAAATTTTGGCAGGAAACAGGAAAACAAATTTGTACTCCATTGATTTAGCCTCGATTAATCTGAAGAAAGATGTCTGCTTATTGTCAAAAGCTACATCTAAAACAGCATGGCTATGGCATCGTCGCCTTTCACATCTGAACTTCAATGAGTTAACCAACCTAGCAAAAGGAGGGTTAGTTAAAGGGCTGCCGGCGCTCAAATTCCAAAAGGAGCAATTATGTGCGGCATGTGAAAAAGGAAAGATGACTAGAGCCACACACAAATCCAAAACAGAACACTCATCCACGAGAGCACTAGAATTATTGCATATGGATTTGTGTTGACCAATGAGAGTACAAAGCATAAATAAGAAACGATATGTATTGGTGATAGTTGATGACTATTCACGATACACGTGGGTTTTCTTCCTGAGATCCAAATCAGATGCAACCGAAACGATCATCGACTTCATCCGAAAAATACAAGTAAAGTTGCAACTCACAATTCAAACAATCCGCTCAGACAACGGAACAGAGTTCAAGAACAAATCACTTGACTCATTTTTGAGTTCAATAGGAATTACACATCAGTTTTTAGCTGCTCGAACTCCACAACAAAACGGTGTCGTTGAAAGAAGAAATCGGACACTAGTGGAATCAGCTAGGACGATGCTGGGATATTCCAATTTACCGTTATTTTTGTGGGCAGAAGCAGTTGCAACAGCTTGTTTCACACCAAATCGTTCAATAATAAATAAGAGATTCGGAAAGACTCCTTATGAACTGATCAATAAACGAATACCTAATATTAAATTTTTCCATGTCTTTGGTTGCAGATGCTTTATTTTGAATGATAAAGACAATCTTGGAAAGTTTAATCAAAAGGCAGATGAAGGAATATTCATCGGGTATTCAAAGGAGTCGGTTGCCTTCCGAGTGTACAACAAGAGAACCAAGACAGTCAACGAGAGCGTAAATGTCAAATTCGACGAAGGAGTGGTAATGGCTTCTGAACACACCAGTTCAGGACCCGAACCTAATATGCAGACTTCATTGGAGTCAACTGAACAAAATGCTGAACACTCAGAATTACATAAGTTGTTTGAGAATTTTTATGAAGACTATTTTGAAAAGCCCAAAACTAATGTTCAAAATTTGGTGCCTGACAGGATTACAGAAGATTCAGTCATAGTCTCTGATCTTTCTCAACAACAAGGTTCAGAAGAAACTGGAGAAGCTTCAACAGCAAATGTGCAGTCAACTACTGAGATTGTACAACCAATTGAACCTCCACATTCTTCTGAAACCCCCATTACTTCTGAACATTCAGAAGCTCCTACCTCAGATGTCCCACCTACAACATCTGAAGTAACTCCCGAACCATATCTAGATCTCAATCCCAACCAAGACCCAATAGAACCGTTTCCACATACTGTTAAGTGGACAAGAAATCACCAAATAGAAAACATCATTGGTGATCCATCCGCGTCAGTCCAAACCAGAAGGGCAACTATAAATGAATGCTTATTTTCAAATTTTTTGAGTAAGATAGAGCCCAAAAATGTAAAAGAAGCTCTTCTGGACGCTGATTGGATTGTGGCGATGCAAGAAGAACTCAACCAGTTTGAACGGTTAAAGGTCTGGAGACTTATTGAGCGCCCAAAAGACAAATCCATTATAGGCACGAAATGGATCTTTAAGAACAAGAAAGATGAACATGGTGTCATTATTCGGAATAGAGCTCGTCTCGTGGCCAAAGGATACAGTCAACAAGAAGGGATTGATTATGATGAAACATTCGCACCAGTTGCACGAATTGAAGCTATAAGGATGTTTTTAGCTTTTGCCGCTCATAAAAATTTTACAGTATATCAAATGGATGTTAAAACTGCGTTTTTAAACGGGGAGCTAACAGATGAAGTATATACATATCAGCCGGAAGGGTTTAGTGATCCTTCGAAACCTGATCATGTATATATTTTAGATAAGTCACTGTATGGCCTTAAACAAGCACCTCGTGCTTGGTATGATGCACTCTCAACATATCTGTTGAGATGTGGATTTACAAAAGGTGCAGTTGACACAACCCTGTTTATAAAACGTCAGGGGTCAAATATCATAGTTATACAGATATATGTAGATGATATAATATTTGGGTCTACAAATCCAGAATTTTGTAAGAAATTCGCATTTTTAATGTCCCAAAAATTTGAAATGAGCATTATGGGGGAAATAAATTTTTTCTTAGGATTACAAGTAAAACAATTAACTGATGGTATTTTAATCAATCAGTCAAAATATATACAAGACATGTTAAAGAAATTTAACATGGTCAATAGTACTCCTATGAAAACTCCCATGGCTCCGGATTCAAAGTCCAAACTCGATGCGGACATCTCAGGGAAACCTGTAGATGTGACTCATTATCGAGGTATAATTAGGTCATTAATGTACTTAACAGCTAGTAGACCAAATATTATGTTTGCTACATGTGTCTGTGCTAGATATCAGGCAAATCCTAAAGAATCACACTTAACAGCTGCAAAACGAATTTTAAGATATCTCAAAGGAACTACAAATCTTGGTTTGTGGTATCCTAGAGAATCTTCATTTAATCTGACTGCTTTTTCTGACGCCGATCACGCAGGTGATAAGATGGACAGAAAGAGTACGTCAGGAGCAGTAGAGTTCTTAGGTGACAAACCCGTTTGTTGGTCATCCAAGAAACAACATTGTGTCTCATTGTCTACAGCTGAAGCAGAGTACGATGCTGTATCTTCCTGCTGTTCTCAGGTGTTGTGGATGAAGAGCCAACTGCGTGATTACGGGTTTACACCAAAGAAAATTCCAATATATTGTGATTCTCAGAGCGCAATAGCTATTGCATCAAATCCGGTGCAACATTCAAAAACGAAACACATTGACATTCGGTATCATTTCATAAAAGATCATGTAGAAAATGGAAATATAGAATTATATTTTGTACCTACTGAATATCAACTAGCTGATTTGTTTACCAAAGCGTTAGATGAAAAGCGGTTTAATTTTTTGGTATACAAATTAGGTATGTTGAATCATTAAGATTTAATAATTCAGAAGTTTCAAAATATAAATTTAAAATTTTCAATTTTTAAGTGATTTTTATCTGATGTTAAATTCATGAATCATAAAAAGTTTATATTCTTTAGAATTTAACAAGATCTGGATTGTCATGTGCAGGGGGAGCAGAAAAGAAATTTATCTGATTTTGAATAAATCTGATAAAAATTATCTGTTATTTTGTAGGGGGAGCAGAGCTGAGAAAATGAATATCCAGTTGAGGGGGAGCAACTTTCAGAAATTCAAGGGGGAGCAAATGAGTATTGTTAATATTTTTAAATATTTTTAAATTTTTTTATCTGTTTTCAATTTTTTATGTGTTGTTTTATGTGCAAAAATTTTTTTTCAGTGTGAATATTTTTTTAGTGCATTTTAAAATTTTTTGTTTTGTTTTGTGTGCTGTTAAGATTTTTTTTTTGAATTGAATTTCAATTTTTATCTTGATTTTTTTTTTAGTCACAATTTTTTATTGAAAAGTTAGTTTGTGGGCTAATATGGTTTAGATGATGGGCCGGGTTTTCAAATTTGAAAACTTGAAATGGGCCGGGTTTTTTGCATATAAATTTGAATTTTCAAATTCAAATTCACTTTTTCGGAAATTCTAATTCTTCATCTTCTCCAACAAGATTCCTTAACTTCAAAGAAAGCTCAAACCCACAACCGACATTTTGTCATCAAGATTGTGAGTAAAAGTTCGTTTTTTTATTACTTCAGTTTGTTTGTTTATATTTTCAGTGTATCTGTTCAGTGTGAGCATCTGTTCTTATTTTTGTTTGTGTGTTCTTGACCGATAATGGAAATTTCTAATGTTGGTCCATGAAACTGAAATTAATTGTGTGATGTTGTTCGTATTGGTATTATGACTATGAATCTGAAATTTCATAAGTCATTTTTACATCACACAAACAGAATCATTGATTTTCTAATGAAACAGTTTCGAGTTCATGAATAATCTGAAATTTGAATTTTCAACAGCTTTAAAGTTGTTTTTGTTCAAAGTTCAGTAAAACAAATGTGTTTAAAATACATTTTCGAAGGGGGTACATGTTTTAAAAGACTGAAAATGATCCCTGAACTTAAATTCATCAAATCAGTGAGTATTGGACTTGTAATAAAATGAAATGGTATTTCTCGATCAAAAGAGTCATTCGAGTTGCATTAAAGAGTCATTCAAGTTGACTTAAGAGTCATTCGAGTTGCATTAAAGAGTCATTCGAGTTGCCTTAAGAGTCATTCGAGTTGCATGAAAGAGTCATTCGAGTTGCACCATGACTCATTCGAGAAACATTTGGGTTTAATGCGAGTTGACAAGTGTGTGTGTAACACTTGGAAAATTTTCAGAACATAAGTACTTCAAGCTTATTCGAGTTGGGACAATGGTCTTATCGAGAAAATGACTTAGTCATTCGAGTTGAGTGTTGGATCCCATGTTTCATTCGAGTTTAGTACATATTCTATTCGAGTTTCATGTATATGTCATTCGAGTTTTGTAGAGACTTATTCGAGTTTCATGTGTATATCATTCGAGTTGTTTATAGGCTTATTCGAGTTGTTTCATGTGTCACTCGACATGGATCAAGAGTTATTCGAGAAACTTATAGTTTTATTCGAGTTTCAACAGGAAATTTTTCTAAGTGTGGAATTTTTTATGATTTAAGAAAAATGTCACATTTTTTAGACATTGTTATAAATTTGTGTTTTCCTAACATTGGTCTCTAAACGATTGACTCTGGAATCCATTCAATAATTAACTATTATTGTCTGGAAACCCGATGCCTTAAAAAGAAAATCACAAGTTTTGACAATTTCTGATAAAATGTTACAATTTTTCTACATTTTGAAGGATGTCATTTGTGTACATGATCTGACTAACATGATGTTCTTGTTTTTACAGGTATTCAAATGGCATCTCCAGTACAATCTCAGAACTCAAATTCCTCTGACTCAAATTTTATCATTAAATCATACCCTTGTATCTACCCCTGTTAGGTCTACCTCAGTTGCCCGACCTTCACAATCAAATATTATCCCAGATAACCAGCTAGTAAAACCTAAACATTGCCTTCCTTTCCGAGATAATAACCATCGTCTAGATACCAAGGTTATTAAAGTGAGTCATCCTATCATTGTGGATATTCTAAAAGGCCATCCACTCGGTTATCTGCTTCAATACAAACCGTCTATTCCACAAGTGTATTTACAACAATCTTGGCACACTGTCAAATTTGTTCCTGGTGACGGAAATCATCACTTTAAAGTGACAATAGACCAGTTCAAGACAAAAATCACTCTCGCAAGACTCCGTCATAATCTATTTCTTCCGAGACGTATAGACACTGTAAACTTCCCAGAGTTGGCAGATTTTGAAGACTTTGTCTCAGATGAGGAGCTAGTACATGATTTAATCTGCTTGGGCTACTCAAAGCCACTACCGAAGAGCTCAAAGTTTCATAGGAATGGTTTAAATGGAGAATGGTATACACTATTTGGAATCATAAATAGGTGTATGACTTCAAAACACACAGGGATAGACAGATGCAGTATTCATTGCTTGAGGATATTTCATGGGATAGCATTCAACAAGCATTATGATTTTGCTCAGTGCATATGGGAAGATTTGAAAGAGATTGTGCTTGCAAAAACAACAAATAGAGCAAGAAAATTTGTGCCACTTCAGAGATTCATACAGATTCTTATCCGAGGGATTCTCCGGGCTAATGAAAATATTCCGAAGCGAGCCAACTCTCAGAGATGTCCGGATTATGTTATGATGAGCTTACACGAAGTGCCGGACTCCCCAAATGCAAACATTATGCCAATTCCAGAGTCTTTGCTTAAATATGCGGATCAAGAAAGTGAGAATGTGAGGTTATATAGAATAGATCATGCTCCGATAGAGACCCAGGAACTGGGATCTCTTAGCCCAGGAGCCTTAAGAATAGAGGAACCTCAGCAAGGGGCTGAAGTTCAGGTTGCTCATTCAGAGAGTGAGGGAGATGTTGTAAGGTCTACCACTACGAGATCTATCTAGACGCGGATCCGTCAACGAGTGCAGAATCCTCGTTAACGGTTAGACGGAAACACTCTCAACTACGAAACACAGAGACTATCAGAGGCTGAACGAACGACTGACGAACGATCCTACGAACTGATTCTCTCCTAAAGAACACGCACCAAGCTGATAAACTCGAGATCGCATAAAGCTTAATTCCTCACGAATTCTGCCAAAAGTCTTATAATATCTCGAGTCTATCCCTAATTATAGACCCTGATTCGAGTCTGATGTGGGCCAAACTCGAATCTGGCCCAAGGCCCATTCGAGTCTGTCCACAAGGACACTCTCGAATCTGGGCTCTTCGAATCTAGGCTACATTCGAATCTATCACAGATTCGAATGTCAAGCCTTGTATGATTCGAATCTAGCCTTTTACATAAACAACTAAGTGTTGAAACTTATGTTATTACTTATGATTGATTTTATCTTTGTACTTTATGTTTGAACTTCTTGTAATACGTTACATCAAGTTCAAACATACAAACACTAATAAATATCAACCATATATAAACATATATAACACACACTTGCTAAAATCACAATGTAGGATCACTTAGACTGCTATCGTCACACAGGATGTACCAACAGACTCCCCCTTGACGATAGCTTCTAATAATTCACACATTTGACTTAAGAACTTTGTTTATTTATTGATTCAAACTACTACCAGCATACAAACCTTTCTCAACACATACCTTGACTACATTTTCATACTTACTAGCTTCACTGTCCATATGTGCATCACTAGAGATCTTACAGGCATGCAAAATATGAAGATCATCTTTGGAGAGGTTTACCAGGTGAAGAGGGTCGTAGACTCTAAGAATAACATTTTCTTCAAAATCTTCCATGACCGCTTCCCCAGTCTTAGTGTCAGCGTACCACCAATGCAGATTCTTCAAAACATTTTGTGGCATCGGCTTGAGAGGTACCTTCCTAAGACATCTAGCTGGATTATAGTGAATCCTCATCCAAGGTCGTCCAGTTAGAGGATCGATACGTGACGGATCCTCTACTCTTCTCCCGACCCTTGGACTCAGACGCTCAAATTTCCTCGATCTTCCCTCCTTTCTTATGATTCTTGCGATAACGTCCGCATAGGGATCATTGCCAATGTTTATCAGATCTTTCCATGCTAGGTCTGTAATTTCGATCTTTGGCAGGGAGATGAACGCTTTTAAAGTTCGCCTCAAGTACTGAAGCCCGTCTTTCCTTTTAATTACAAAAGGCTGCAGTTCTCTATCAAAGAACCAGCTTAATATGCGTTCGGACAGCTTCCCAGTACCCGGCACTCTCATTGTCTTCTTAAGCTCTAACTCCTTCTTCTCAGCCCTGAACCATAACTTTCGTTTCTCTTCGTTTGTTAGTTCTTTGGAAGGTTCTTCTGTTGATGGCTGAGTATTCAATGCAGCATTCACTACATCAATGTTGACAATATTATCCCCATCTATCATGTAAGTATCCGTGATAGGATTCTGCTGTACGACTATCTCGTCGGCTTCATCATCCTCATCAGCAGCTACTTCATCATCAGATTGCCAGTCAACTATTTCTTCCGGCACAAACTCACCTTCTTCAAGCTCTTCATCTTCATAATCAAGACCTACATCCATCGGATCATCATCGAGATCCATAAGCGCGTCAATCATCTCACTGATTTCAAAGTCTGTAGGCTGCTTTGATGAACTAGCTTCTCCCATTTCTCCTTCAACTTGACTGGGCTCCCCCTGAACTTGTGTAGCCTGAGCAGCAGGAAAATCTACTGGCTCATTCTCATTATGTGCATCGGGATCATTGCCTTTGTCATCTTCATCTCTACGCTGCTCCTCCTGATCCCTACAACTCGTCTCCCCCTGAGCTTTTAGATTTTTCATTAGCTGCTCAAGGAGGGACCGCATTGATCGAATCTCTTCTGATTGATCTGCAATAAAGGACTTTAATTCTGTGTTCTCTTCCCTGACGTTCTCCACAATCTTCTTCAACTCGGCATTATCCATATCAAGATTTGCATTATGCGCCTGGAGTTCACCGATCGCCTTTGTTAGGCTTAAGATTTGGACATGTTGGAAGTCAACGCGTCCCTTAAGTTGCATAAACCTCTGATTGTCAGCGTAGGTGGTTGAAGTATATGGAATTGATTGTATAGGAGTTGGGCGAATGGGTGATGGAATGTATGGTTCATGTTGAGGTGGTGGTGGTGGTGGAGCGGTGGCTTGAGGTTCTGAAGTTTGAGTTTGAGACTGTTGGGCTTCAGATGCTGATGTTGACCCTTGCATAAACCTGTGACGCTTGGCCCTTTGCCGAGTCACTAAGGGAGCAACTTCCTCCTCTTCAAAATCTGAATCATCAGATTCCCTTGCTACTCTCCTCCTCGATCCTTCTTCATTAACTACCAACCTGGATCCATACGTCCCGATTTGAATATTAGGTTCTGTAGCCACTGATTCAGGAGCTTCAACCTCTAGCTCCTCCATTTCTTCGGACTCGGTTTCCGATGATGACAAAGCTTTATCAGCTTGCTCTGGCATATATTCATCAACATCTCTTAAAACGTCTTCCTCTCCTTCTGGTGGACTCAGTAGTTCACCTACCAGTGCTGCAGCCACATCTTCATTTGCATGAGGCCCTACCTCCCAAATTTCATTAAGCGTTTGGCACAGTTGCTCAGCTTCAGTAGGAGCATTTGATGGCCCGGCTTCTTGAACTTCTGGTTGTTGACTTGTCGAAGGCCTTGATGCCTGAGTTTGACTTGCAGCAGATCGTTGTCGACGCCTTTGAACACGCTGTGGCTGTGGCTGTTGTCGTTGTTGTTGTTGTTGTTGTTGTCTCGGTTGAAATTCAACTACCCCTGCCCAGTTGGCAACATCCGGGGCTTGAAAGTTCCTGTCCAAGATTGCTCCGAATAATGGACGCTCCACTGGAACAGCCAACCTTCCTCTGTGCGAGGAACAGTCAGCGAAAATCCTTTTGTCCATAACAGCAACACTGTGAATGTCGTTTGACGGCGGCAGATTTGGCAAGAAATGCCTGATCATCATCATAATGAACCGCGGATATAACAAAAACTGCTGATTTTCTGGTGCGGTTATTTGGTGAACAAACTCAGAGAAAAACATCTCCGAAAAGCTGTATATGGTCGATTATAAACCATTGCAACTATCCCGGACTGCATCTTCGCAACCATATAATCGAATCCTGCCTTCTTTGGCGCAAAGCACACCATAAACACATGTGCTAAAAACCTCCATTGTCCTATTAAGCCGCTTTTCATGTATGACACCTTTGTCACATCAAGACTGTATCCCATTCTCTGAAAGGCTGCTTGCCTTATACTCAGAGGAAATTCTATAGGACCAGCTTCTTCTTCCTGTGTGCCCAGCTGCAGCACTTGTCGCAGCATATCTTCCGAGAATACCAACGGCTGTCCAGCAATTCGAGTGCGTAGAACTGTCGGTGTGACGGAGCAATCTACCTGCAAATGATCATAGAACTGCCGAATATATGGTAACACAAGCTGCACATTATGAGATAGTGCAAAACCGATCCTAGACTCTACTAGGAAATCGAGCACTTGTCGGAATCCCTGCGCCTCAGGGAGGTTATGATCTGGATGAAGCACCATATTGTGCTTAGGCATAAACGCTCGAACAGCCATTTCTGCACAATAAACAAACTATTAGAATTATTAAAAATCAATAAACTTGTTTAAATTCAAATCTGTTTTATTTTGAACTTATTTAAGTACAAAATCCAACACAATTAAATTTCTACAAGTTTAATAAAATTTAAATTAAGTAAAGCAAATAAAAGATAGATTCGAAAGAAACAGATTCGAATTGGTCACTCTTTTGAATGTGATGACAGATTCGAATCAATCGCCCTCTCGAATCTAATGACAGATTCGAGAAACGGCAAGAACAGATTCGAAACGCCGACATTATTCCAAGACCAAATCTCTTGATTTTAACCGTTTTGGACTTAGAAAATTACATTCATTAGTCCTACTAGTTACTAATCACAGATATATGCCTTTAATTTGAGTGTTTATCGGTCCAAACTTGGTAATTTTGTAAAAACCCTATTCCAACCCTTAAACCTTCAAAAATCGATGATTTTGCCTAAAATTGTGTATAAAACTACAAGAATCTTGTACAATCAAGTTGATTATACCTAAGTTCAGTAGTAGAATCAAATACCCTAGCTTTAAACTCGACAAAATGTCGTTTAGGAGAAATACGATAGACTCGAGGATAGATTCGAAATCGCCACAGTAGATTCGAGAAAGTAGATTCGAGAACAGTAAGAATTAAATGTCTTCACTGTTGACCTATATATACTACCAACCTTCGAGTCTAAGGTCAGACTCGAATCTACTGACAGATTCGAGGCTTTCCTAATTCGAGTCTGTCCTAAACTCGAAAACACCAAACACTTAGAAAAATTTCGAAAATCTTTGAAATAACTTCAACTTTTTCAACCTTTTTCTTCGGTATTGTGTAACAAGATAAACTATGCCAATTCTTTTACCCTAAGCACAAGATATTTCACGCCATGTTTATTTTATCCAACTTTGAATGCACCCTCTGTAATTTTTGACCTTTTACCTAAGTAAAAATTAAACTAAAATAAAATAAAATAAACTAAGGTAAAATAAAATAAAATAAAATAAAAATAAGATAAGTAAACCTAGAAAATTTTAAACTTGACTAAAAATTTAACTAAGACTTACACTAAACTTATTAAAATTAACAGTCTATGCTAAACTCTAAACAAAATATTTTTGATGAGTATAGTCTAAGAAAGGTTCAATCAGATAGCGATGTCTGATACTTACTTTCAGTACTTAATCTTTCACACTTAGGAATTTTTGATTCCTTTGATTATTTGTCGTGACATTCCTATTTAGCCGATTGTTGGTATTTTACCCCTTTAAACACTCTACATTTCGGAATATCCCTTGGCATTTTTATTTATCAGGAAATTATCTTACGTGACTCAGACATAGACATACTTTTATGATCAAGGCACACAGACAAAGATTCTAACTTGTTGGTATTTTCAAACTTTCTTTAAAAGACAAACATCGGACACAGGTCTATATTTTCATACAACAAAGTGTCTTAGTTCGACTTAAGGTTTATTTTTAAAGTTAGCAGACAGCGGTGATAGGTCTGTACTGACGTACAACAAAGCGACATATCTGCTAACCCGAATCTAAACAGAGACAACAGGTCTGTACTTACGTACAACAGATTTGCATGTTTTCGACTCTCAATTTTGTATGATTTTTCTATTCTTTCCATTTTAAGATGTATTTGATGTTGCCATACATCCCCAAAAAGTTTGCATACCTCATTTAGACTCAAAGTTTGTATGTCTTGTACATAAAAATTAAGACCGATTGGTCGTACATCTAAGTTAGTGACACGCTTGACTCTTTCTAGAATATTTTATTAGCCTTGAGATTCCCTACATGTATTATGCCTACCAACACATCAAACTAAAATAAAGTATAACACTTAGAATTTAGTTGCACTATGTGTGAAAGCCTAAACACTTAAAGTTTGTAACGACTGTGCTAATTTTCGTCACTTTGAACCTATATATCTAAGACTTAACTATTTTTCAGATATTCTCTTTTTTTGTATTTTTATGATTTTCTCTCTTTTTTTCTTTTGTTTTTCATAAGAAATAAGATAACCTACTAACTTACTAAAAATAGAAACTTACCAAAAATAGAAACTTACTAAAAAATAGAAACCTACTAAAAATAGAAACTTTCCAGTTGTTGATTTGCGCGTCAAGCTGCACGTCAACTCTAGATCTCCCTCCGCGTGAAACCAAAGTCCCACCTTCGGTTTCGATTTGAGGTATCGTAGAATCCGCTTCACAGCTTTCATATGCATCTCCTTCGGATTTGCTTGAAACCTAGCACAAATACACACAGCAAACATAATGTCAGGTCTTGAAGCAGTTAAATACATAAGTGATCCAATCATGGCCCGATATCAAGTCGGATCCACA
>JAANYP010004901.1:23181-72367 GCA_020465985.1 Centrapalus pauciflorus | reverse complement strand
CCGATGTGGATCCGACTTTATATCGGGCCATGATTGGGTCACTTATGTATTTAACTGCTTCAAGACCTGACATAATGTTTGCTGTGTGTATTTGTGCTAGGTTTCAAGCGAATCCGAAGGAGATGCATATGAAGGCTGTGAAGCGGATTCTACGATACCTCAAGTCGAAACCGAAGTTGGGTCTTTGGTATCACGCGGAGGGAGATCTAGAGTTGGAGGCGTTCACAGATTCTGACTACGGAGGATGCAGCTTGACGCGTAAATCAACGACTGGAGGTTGTCAGTTCCTAGGAGGGAGACTGGTGTCCTGGCAATGCAAGAAACAAACGTCGGTAGCCGTGTCAACGTGCGAGGCCGAGTATGTTGCTGCCGGTAGTTGCTGCTCACAGGTTCTGTGGATACAACAACAATTGCGGGATTACGGTTTGGCTTATACTCAAACTCCAATTAGGATAGACAATCAATCTACAATTGCTATAACTAATAATCCAGTTAAACACAGTAAAACAAAGCACATAGACATAAGGCATCATTTTATTCGTGATTGTGCTGAAAAGAATCTAATCAAACTGGTAAAAGTGGCAACAGAAGATAACAATGCAGATTTATTTACCAAAGCGTTTGATAAGACACGGTTTGAGTATTTAATTCAACTGAATGGAATGCGCAACCCAGAGTAATTTGATCTTAGTAGTAATAAGTTTATTTTCTTGAAGAGTCGTAGTATTTCTTTCTTTACTGTAGTCTGCTAATTTAGGAAAGTTTCTATTTTTAGTAAGCTTCTATTTTTAGTAAGTTTCTATTTTTAGTAAGTTAGTAGGTTAACTTAGTTTACTGCTTTTTCTTATGAAAAACAGAAGAAAAAAGAGAGAAAATTACAAAAATAAAAAAAAAGAGAATATCACAAAAAAAAGGAGTTAAGTCTTAGATACATAGGTTCAAAGTGACGAAAATTAGCACCGTCGTTACAGACTCTAAGTGTTTAGGTTTTCACACATAATGCAACTAAATCCTAAGTGTTATACTTTATTTAGTTTGATGTGTTGGTAGGCATAATACATATAGGGAATCTCAAGGCTAATAAAATATTCTAGAAAAAGTCAAGCGTGTCACTAACTTAGATGTACGACCAATCCGTCTTAATTTTTATGTACAAGACATACAAACATTGAGTCTAAATGAGGTATGCAAACTTTCTGGGGATGTATGGCAACATCAAAGACATCTGAAAATGGAAAGAATAGAAATATCATGTAAAACTAAGAGTCGAAAACATACAACTCTGTTGTACGTAAGTACAGACCTGTTGTCTCTGTTTAGATTCGGGTTAGCAGACATGTCGCTTTGTTGTACGTCAGTACAGACCTGTCACCACTATCTGCTAACTTTAAAAGAATACCTTAAGTCGAACTAAGACACTCTATTGTATGAAAATACAGACCTGTGTCCGATGTTTGTCTTTTAAAGAAAGTTTGCAAATACCAACAAGTTAGAATCTTTGTCTGTGTGCCTTGATCATAAAAGTATGTCTATGTCTGAGTCACGTAAGATAATTTCCTGATAAATAAAAGGGCCAACGGATATTCCGAAATGTAGAATGTTTAAAGGGGTGAAATACCAACAATCGGCTAAATGGGTATGTCACGACAAACAATCAAAGGAATTCAAAAAATTCCTAAGTGTGAAAGTTTAAGTACTGAAAGTTAGTATCGGACATCGCTATCTGATTGAACCTCTCTTAGACTATACTCATCAAAAATATGTTGTTTAGTATTTAGCTTAGCTTGTAAATTCTTTAAGTTTAGCTTAAGTCTAGGATAAATTTTTTGGTTAAAATTTTATTTTATCTTTATTTTTATTTTTACCTTAGTTTATTTTATTTTATTTTAGTTTAGTTTCATTTTTACTTAGGTAAAAGGTCAAAAGTTACTGAGGGTGCATTCAAAGTTGGATAAAATAAACAATGCGTGAACTATCTTGAGCTTAGGGTAAAAGAATTGGCATAGTTTATCTGGTTACACGATACCGTAGAAAAAAGTTGGAAAAGTTGAATTTATTTCAAAATTTTCGAAAATTTTTCTAAGTATTGGTGGTTTCGAATCTAAGAGAGACTCGAAGCGGTAAGACTTCGAATCTGTCAGTAGATTCGAGTCTATGTTTAGAATCGAGGGTTGGTGGTATAAATAGGTCAACAGTGAAGTCATTTAAGACCTTACTGTTTTCGAATCTATACACTCGAGTCTACTGCGGCGATCTCGATTCTATTCTCGAATCTATCGTATTTCTCCTAAACGACATTTTGTCGAGTCTCTTACTTGGTGTTTCGATTCTACAGATACATCTAGGTATAATCAATCGGATTGTACAAGATTTGTGTAGTTTTATACACAATTTTAGGCTAAAACATCGAATTTTGAAGTTTTGTGGGTCGAAATAGGGTTTTTGCTAAATTACCAAGTTTGGACCTATAAAAGATCAAATTAAAAGCATAAATCAATAATTAGAACCTATTTGAACTAATGTATGTGAATTACTAAGTTCAAAACGGTTAAAATCTTGGATTTTTGGTGAAAGAAGGACCGACGGGGCTTCGAGTCTATTCTTGGATTCAAATCTGTTCATGGGTTTCGCGAATCTGTCATTAGATTCGAGATGACCATGATATTCGAATCTGTCCATTAGACTCGAATAGGGACTTTTCAAATCTGTCCATTACACTCGAATATGGACACTTCGAATCTGTTACTTTCGAATCCGTACTTTATTTACTTTGTTTAATTTAAATTTTATTAAACTTGTGGAAATTTAATTGTGTTAGATTTTGTATTTAATCAAGTACAAAATAAAACAAATTTGAATTTAAACAAGTTTATTGATTTTTAATGAGTCTAACAGTTTTGTTTATTGTGCAGATATGGCGGCTCGAGTTTTTGTCCCAAAGCATAATATGGTCCTTAATCCTGATAATAATATCCCTGAGGCGCAGGGTTTTCGCCAAGTTTTGGATTTCCTAGCTGAATCTAGGATTAGCTATGCGTTGTATCATAACATTCCAATAGTCATTTCGTATGTACGGCAGTTTTATGACCATTTACAGGTTGATTGTACTGTCACCCCGACAGTTCTAAGAACCAGAATTGTTGGACAGCCGCTAGTTTTCTCTGCAGATATGTTGCGACAGGTTCTGCAGTTGGGAACACAGGAACAGGAGGACGGGCCTATTGACTTCCCGTTAAGTATTAGGCAGACCGCGTTTCTGAGGATGGGCTACAGTTTGGATGTTACGAAGTCATCGTATATGAAGAGTGGACTGATAGGACAGTGGAGATTCTTGGTGCACGTTTTCATGGTTTGTTTTGCGCCGAAGAAGGCTGGATTTGACTACATAGTGTCAAAGATCCAATCGGGGGATTTGCACTGGTGTATAATCGGAAGTTCAGTTTCTCGCAAATGTTTTTCTCGGAGTTCGTCCATCAGCTTATAGCTCCAGAAAGGGAAAGATTTCTACTGTATCCAAGATTTGTTATGATGTTGATAAGGCACTTCTTGCCAAATTTGCCACAGTCAGACGACTCTCTGAGCGTTAATGTTATGGACAAACGCATTTTTGCTGACTGTTCCTCACATCAAGGAAGATTAGCTGTTCCGGTGGCGCGTCCATTGTTTGGAGCGATTGTGGATAGGGAATTTCACGTCCCTGGAGATGCCAACTGGGCAGGGGTCGTTGAGATTCAACCACAGCAACAACAACAGCAACGTCAACAACAGCAACAGCCGCGTGCTCAGCCGCGTGATCCAAGACAACGACAGAGGCCAGCCGCGAGTCAAATCCAGGCGTCAAGGCCTTCTACGAGCGACCAGCCCCAAGCACAAGAAACAGAGACTTCAAGTGCAGTTCCCGAATCTGAGCAGATTGCTCAAACCCTGGAGGAAATATGGGCATCTGGTCCCCATGCCAATGAAGATGTTGCAGCAGCGTTAGTGGGTGAGCTGCTTAGTCCCCCAGAAGATGAAGATGATGTATTTTGGGATGTAGAGGAATATGAGCCAGAAAGGGCAGATGAAGGCTTAACATCTTCAGAATCCGAATCAGAATCAGAGGAAGTTCCTGAACCAGCAGCTGCAGATCCCGGAATTCAAATTGGAACCTATGGATCGAGGTTGATTGTGAATGAAGGAGGTTCGAGGAGGCGAGAGGACAGGGAATCTGAGGATTCAGATTTTGAAGAAGAGGAGGTTGCTCCGTTGGTGACGAGGCAAAGGGCCAAACGTCACAGATTCATGCAGGGGACATCATCGGAGTCCGATGCACAACCTCAGCCTCCAACCCAAACCCAACCACAAGCCACCGCTCCACCATCACCGCCACCTCAGCATCATGAACCATATATTCCACCACCATTCATTCCGTCTCCCATTCAGTCCATTCTATCTACCTCAACCGCATATACTGAAAATCAAAGATTCATGCAACTCAAAGGACGTGTTGACTTTCAGCATGTTCAAATCATATCCCTTACAAAAGCTGTCGGTGAGCTCCAGGAGCATAACTCAAATCTTGACAAGGAGAATGCAGAATTAAGGAAGATTGTGGAGACTGTAAGAGACAAAAACACAGAGCTAAAATCGTTTATTGCTGATCAGTCTTCAGAAATCAGATCAATGAGGTCCCTCCTTGAGCAACTTATGAAAAATCTACAAACTCAGGGGGAGACAAGTTGTAAGGATCAGGAGGTGCAGCGAAGAGATAATGATGATGAAGGCAATGATCCCGGTGCAGATAAAGAAAATGAGCCTGTAGATTTTCCTGCAGCTCAAGTTACACAAGTTCAGGGGGAGCCTAGTCGAGGTGAAGGAGAAATGGGAGAAGCTAGTTCATCAAAACAGCCTACAGACTTTGAAATCAGTGAGATGATTGAAGCGCTTATGGATCTCAATGATGATCCTCTAGATGTAGGTTTTGATAATGAAGATGAAGAGCTGGAAGAAGGCGAGTTTGTGCCAGAAGAGATAGTGGATTGGCAGTCAGATGATGAGGTAGTCGCTGATGAGGATGATGAAGCTGATGAGATAGTTGTGCAGCAGAATCCTATTACCGATACCTACATGATTGATGGAAATAGAATTGTCAATGTAGATATAGTAAATGCTGCATTGAATCCTCAGCCATCGACAGAAGAACCTGCAAGAGAGCTAACTAATGAAGAAAAAAGAAAGTTATGGTTCAGGGCTGAAGAGAAGGAGTTAGCGATTAAGAGGACAATGAGAGTGCCGGGTACTGGGAAGCTGTCTGAGCGAATATTAAGCTGGTTCTTTGATAGAGATCTGCAGCTATTTGTAATTAAAAGGAAAGACGGGCTTCAGTACATGAGGCGAACATTAAAAGCATTCAACTCCCTGCCAAAGATCGAAATCACTGCGCTAGCATGGAAAGATTTGATAAACATTGGCAATGATCCCTATGCGAGCGTAATTGAAAGAATCATAAGAAAGGAGGGGAGATCAAGGAAATTCGAGCGTTTGAATCCAAGGGTCGGGAGAAGAGTAGAGGATCCGTCACGTATTGATCCTCTAACTGGACGACCTTGGATGAGGATCCACTATAAGCCAGCTAGATGTCTTAGGAAGGTACCTCTCAAGCCGATGCCACAAAATATTTTGAAGAATCTGAAGTGGTGGTATGCTGACACGGAGACTGGGGAAGCGGTCATGGAAGACTTAGAAGAAAATGTTATTCTTAGAGTCTACGACCCTCTTCACCTGGTAAACCTCTCCAAAGATGATCTTCACATTTTGCATGCCTGTAAGATCTCTAGTGATACACATATGGACAGTGAAGCTAGTAAGTATGAAAATGTAGTCAAGGTATGTGTTGAGAAAGGTTTGTATGCTGGTAGTAGTTTAAATCAATAAATAAACAAAGTTCTTAAGTCAAATGTGTGAATTATTAGAAGCTATCGTCAAGGGGGAGTCTGTTGGTACATCCTGTGTGACGATAGCAGTCTAAGTGATCCTACATTGTGATTTTAGCAAGTGTGTGATATATATGTTTATATATGGTTTATTTATTAGTGTTTGTATGTTTGAACTTGATGTAACGTATTACAAGAAGTTCAAACATAAAGTACAAAGATAAATTCAATCATAAGTAATAACGTAAGGTTCAACACTTAGTTGTTTATGTAAAAGGCTAGATTCGAATTATATATGGGTTGACATTCGAATCTGTGATAGATTCGAATGTAACCATAGATTCGAACGAAGGCTAGATTCGAGAGTGTCTTGTGGACAGACTCGAATGGGCCTTGGGCCAGATTCGAGCTTGGCCCACAACAGACTCGAATCAGGGTCTATAATTAGGGATAGACTCGAATCATTAGAGGACTTTTAGCAGAATTCGTGAGGAATTAAGCAAAAGGAGATCTCGAGTTTATCAGCTAGGTGAGTGCCGTTTCGGAGAGAATTAGTTCGTAGGATCGTTCGTGTGTCGTTCGTTCAGCGTCTAATAGTCTCCGTGTTCCGTTGGTTGAGAGTTGTCCGTCTAACCGTCAACGAGGATTCCGCACCCTTTCACGGATCCGCGTCTAGATAGATCTTGCAGTCGTAGACCTTACAGGGAAGACATCTGCTCCGGCCTCCAACATTATTTTGACTGCACACTGTGTCTAGAGCTTAATTTTTATACACTACTTAGGACACTTATCGAGTCATGTCTGTGTGACAATTAATCCTTGTCTAATGTGACAAAGCCGGATCAACTATAGGGGTGATTATTAATAGTATTTCACAATGATTAGTTGGAAATCCTACCAGTGTTAACATCAAGCCAACGCTGAACGTAGGTCACATAGATCATAACTATCATGTTAACAGGAAACCTAAGTGGTCTTGGTTGTTATTTTTACCTATAATTCTTATTTCAATGTCACAGGTTGCAAAACCTAATGACTATTTGTGATGATGAAGAGCATATATTCATATTTCAAGGGGGAGTAAGCATCTTGCCAAAAATATGTGGGAGGTTTACATGATAATCAAGATTCTCTTAATCATCATGAGGGGGAGAATAAGTCTATGAATTAAAGGGGGAGAATACTAAAGGAGAGAGATAACTGAAGAATTCAAGGAGAGAAAGATAGTTTCAACCAGAAAGTGGAAAAGATCAGAGAAAGCTAATCTAAAGAAAATATCTGTTCGGTTGGATTATCAAGGGGGAGAGAACAGAGTAAAGTTGAAAAGATCAGAGAAAGTCAAAGTTTTAAAGTTCAAAAGCTTCAAGTCACTACAAGAACAAGACTGAAGAAGAAATCACTCTACAATCTATCTGAAGCCTATGTTAAAGTGAAGAGCAAACCAAATGAGAGAGATAATCAATGCATTCAAGGACAGAAAGATAGTTTCAACCAGAAAGAAAGCTAATCTGAAGAAAATATTTGTTCGGTTAAATTATTAAGGGAGAGAGAACAGAGTTAAAGTGTCAGAGATCAAAGAAAGTCAAGGAAGTCAAAGTTTAAAAGTCCAAAAGCTTCAAGTCACTTCAAGACTAAAGCTGAAAGAAGAAATCGTTCTACAATCTATCTGAAGCTTATGTTAAGGTGAAGTTATATTCTGATTCTCAAAGTGACGAATTTCATTGTCATGTTCGACTGAAGAAATCTCCGAAAACAATTATTGAAAAAGAAGATCATTCAGAAGGGAGATTATTCATCAGAAGATCAAGCTTAGTTTGAAGAAACCAGACTTGATCACAAAATGAAGATTGTTAGACTTTATTAATTGTAATCAAGTCTAGAGGTATATTTGTATTTATTTGATAGTTCATAGGTTATTAATGTACGTGCTTTAATAGTTTAACCCACTGGCTTAGGCCTCATTAGGTTATTATACAAAGGGTTATTTAGGTTTTAGTGTGTAGAATTGAAGGTGTTTTGTGCATGTAGCCGTTCTTTCTTTGAGAGAAAATAACATTTGCTCTTGGTGTTCTTCATTCAAGGTTTATAATATTCGGTTATTGGTATTATTCTCATTCGTAATCTTTATAATATATTGTTTGATTGAATGTGTCGCTTCATTATTCGGGACCTACAATAATACTACCGACACCGAGTCAGTCTGCTCGATTTCCTACATCTGGTACCAAATTTCATGTGTTGGAATTCAGTTTTGAAGAAGACGTCACGAACCTAGTGATGCATGCACCGAACCCCCTAGCTACTAAGTCGTATCTTAAAAGACTTCTATTTCAGTTCACACGGAGTTATATCATATACTCTATCGACATATCATTTGGATATTGTTGATATTGAAACAAGGTAGAATTTCTCTCCGGTAGTCGACTTCAATTGATGCACTTTCAGTCTAAAGCTAGATGTTATACACTTCTAGGACACATGGAGTCTATAGTCTGCGTGACTATAAATAGCTTGTCTACCAAGACAAAGTTGGAACAGATATGAGTGATTCTTTTATGATAAAGGATTTCACAATGATTATTTGGAAATCATACCAGTGTTAATGTCATGAGAGCGCTGAACGTAGGTCACATCGACTATGTCTATTGTGCAACCAAAACTCCTATGTCGATCTGGGTTGTTAGTTACAAATGATTTGTTTCATTTTCCTATATTCTAGTTGCAAAGCCATGAACTTCACTGTCATATCCTTTTGGTCCTGAATATTTTGTATTGAGGGAGAGATTATTGTTTTTGAATGGGAGAGAAGATTCTATGATGTAAATGTTTATATTCTGTTATTGAGGGGGAGAGTTACTGATTGAGTTTGTAATGTGAGAGTGATCAGTATTTCTGTTTCTGTAATGTTCTAAAATGTAATATTTTATTTCGGAGGTTGTAATCATTTGCTTCGACGGAGAAAGAAAACTTGAAGACACATTGAACTCATTGTAACACCCCGATTCCCGAGCAGGTACGTGTAATTATCCTATTGACTAATTATAATAGTGATTATTGCGTTGGTCCAATTGCGTCCCGTATAGTGGATTATACGTGTCGGGACGGGGAATTACGTGGATTCGGGATATAATTTTAGTGGATAAATTATAATTATGGATTCACGAGATTAAATGGGATTTAATGATATAAATAGTGAATTTTTGATATTGGGGTCGGGTATCGGTGTCGAACCCGCGATATAACGGGATCCGTTTATGTGATATATGTATGTGGGACGTGTTCCTTTATCTCCTCTTTTGTGCAAATTGAAGAAGGTGTGTGTGTGTGTATGATCTTATTCTGCTGGGGCTTCTAATTGAATCCAATCCAAGTAATTAAAGTGTGGAAATCAGAATTGAAACCTTCCTTTTGTGTTCTTGAAGTTGCAAGGTAAAGGGGCCTTTGATTTAACCTTGATTTTGTGTGTTATACATTGTGATGTGTTGGGAATTGGTGTATCTATGTGTTAGAAGTATTTTGGTATCATTTTTGTGAGTTCTAGCTGCTGGAATCGAGTTGTGGGGGTGAAATAACCCCTGGACAGAATTGAAAAACGAACAGGGGACCTATTCTGTGTCGTGAGCGCGACCGCGACGCGCCTAGCGCGGCCGCGATGTTCTTGCCTAGCGCGGGCCGCGATCGGGCCAGTGCGGCCGCGATCGGGCTTCTGCGGGCTTGGGTCGGTTTGGGCTTTGGGGGTCCGTTGGGTTGTTTTGTGGGGTTCATTTGGGTATATTAACAGTTATGGGATAATCGAGATTAATCTGGGAGAATTAATTTGTGTACAGGGATTCCCAGAGATTGTTACGGGCCGGGTTCGGATCAATCAGTTAGGGAGATTGTGCGGGGTGATCCAGGTGAGTACACGAGACTTTTTCCAAAGACTAGTCGCTGTCTTTTGAGTCTTTTGTGTTAATATTTCATATGTGATTATATGAATTGTTTGGGCACTGCGAGTTGCCCCTCAGGTATGATTCCTCTTTCTTTATATGTGTTATATCTTGAGATCCATTATAGTATATCGCGGTGGGTTATCGCGGGGGCGGTGTAGCTCTGTTTGACCCTGTGTAGGGTTCCCATATATATATATATATATATATATATATATATATATATATATATATATATATATATATATATATATATATATATATATATATATATATATATATATGCGGCCGTTATTCCTGTTAGCTTCCACGGGCATGGTTTGGCTCCAGGGGGGAGGGATTCCCCAATTGAGATGAGCATCTCCTTCTGTATTGGATCTCTAGGGTCTCTGATTAGAGGCCGGTTGGCATGTGTTATGCCACATAGTGTAGGGCTGCCATGTGACATGTGAAATGTGATTATGTGAATTGTGCAGTGTCTAACCCTTGTGTACTCACGAGCTGCGAAGCTTACGTATTCGAGTCTGATGTGTGTATCAGGAGAACCGAAGATAGGGCCGCCAGCTCCTGAGCGAAGATAGGGGCTTGACTTGCTGCGATCGAGGGTTTCTGCTTTCGTTATATGTATGTGATTATGCTGTTGGGGAAACTTTGGGACAAATGATACTGGGTTTGTATATGAATATTTGGGTATGGGTCGGGTTTTGTATGTCGGGCTGACTTCTGGATATTATGACTATGTTTGTGAAAGGTTTTAATTAATCAGTGTTTGTGTAAACCCTTGACATGTGTGATGGATTTTATATGCGTTTATGCCACATGTGTATTGTAAATGACGTGGCTTTTAGCTGGGTTTAGAGGGTGTTACATGTATGGTATCAGAGCTTGTGGTTTTAGTATTGAGTATCAGTGGATGCTTGAGCTTAGACCGTGTTCAGATTCTTGGGGAGTATTCCGGTGACAGATACTAGAGGATTTAATTATCCTAGCTTAGTGTATAACGCTGGGAGATTTATCTTTGTGCTTAATTGCCTTGTTTCGTGCAGATCATTATGGCAGACCAGGGAGAGGGTTTTGGCGCGGGTAAGCCGCCGGGTGATGATGAGTATATCCGCAAGTCAGAGTTGTTTGGGGTTCTTACAGAGTTTTATAGATAGTAGAGAGAGCTGGAGAGGGAACAGGGACATGATACGGGGCCACGTTCTGGGGGTGGTCAGGATACGGGCACGGGTGCAGGTGCCTCTTCATCTACATCTCAGCGAGGGGGTTCATTTAAGGATTTCATGACTGGGAATCCTCCAGAGTTCAGAGGTGGGGGTGAGCCAGGGATGGCACTCGCGTGGGAGCGCGAGATCGAGTCTGCTTTTCGGGTTGCTCATGTGGACCCGAAGGACATGGTTGGGTATGCCACATATCAGTTGAGGGGTGGAGCCTCACAGTGGTGGAGATCTATTGAGTCTTCTATGTCTGATTCTCGTGCATATGCGATGTCCTGGGCTCAGTTTAAGGACATGTTTGAGATTCAGTATGCGCCCCGTGATGAGCAGAGGGAGATGGAGCGCCGTTTCCTCCATCTAGAGCAGAGGGATCTGTCCGTGCAGCAGTATGTGGATCGCTTTAATGAGTACTCCCAGTTCGCGCCGCAGCATGTGGATACAGAGAGGCGCAAGGCTGATGCTTTTATTGACGGCCTAAGACCAGACATTAGGGAGTTTGTGGGACTACAGGAGACGTCGTCTTTCGCCAGGGCGCTAGAGTTAGCTCGCATGAGAGAGCGAGAGATCAAAAGGCAGCGAGAGCAGCCACCTACTCAGAGACAGTGTACGGGAGCCACTGAGCAGTCTAGTTACTGGCGCGAGCCGAGGGATCAGCAGCCCGAGCAGGGCCGTCATCAGGAGCAGAGTACAGGTCCGCGTAGGGACCGAGGCAGGGACAGAGGCAGAGATTGAGGTCGGGATGAGAGATCCCGGGGACAGGGTCAGAGAGACAGTCATGCGGCCAGTCAGAGCAGTGTTGGGCAGGGGTCCCGGGCATCAGGGAGCAGAGCTGACAGTTCATCCGGAGAGCGAGACTGCCCGAGGTGTCATCGCAGGCATGCCGGGCCTTGTGCTAGTGATCAGTTCCGATGTTTTAGATGCGGTCAGTTCGGCCATACTGCTACAGCCTGCACAGCCCCTGAGGCATTATGCTTCCGATGTGGGAAGCCAGGTCACCGCATGAGAGATTGCCCGGAGACAGCACCAGCCGTACCGGGGGCGAGCACGAGCGGTGCTAGAGCCGAGCCTTCCTCTTCTACTTCCCGCAGGGATGCACCACTGAGAGCCAGAGGCCGAGTGTTCCAGGCCACAGCTGAAGAGGCCAGAGATGCTCCAGACGTTGTTACGGGTACGTATATTCTGAATGGCTTGCATGCGCGAGTCTTATTTGATTCTGGAGCCGATCGATCTTATGTGTCGGTGTCATTCTGTGCTTATTTTACTGTTGCTCCTACTGTGTTATCTGTGCCATTGATTGTCGAGAGGGTAGATGGTAGTACTGCTTTAGTGAGTCGTGTTTATCGAGGGTGTGTACTCGAGATCGATACTCACCGATTCCTGATCGATCTACTGCCTATCGAGATCAGCAGTTTTGATGTGATCATTGGTATGGACTGGATGACAGCCCGTCAGGCAGACATTCTTTGTGCTAAAAAGATGATCAGGATACCGATTTCTGAGACTGAGGTCGTTACAGTTTATGGGGAGAGGCGAAAGGGCGAGATTGGGATCATCTCGATGATTAGAGCTCAGCGATATGTGACGAAAGGTTGTGAAACCTTCCTGGCTTATGTGATTGACGCCCAGAAAGAGAAGACGAAGGTAGGGGATGTACCTGTAGTGCGAGACTACCCTGAGGTATTCCCAGATGAGCTACCTGGGCTACCGCCAGATCGCCAGGTAGAGTTCCGGATTGACCTTATCCCTGGAGCGGTGCCGATTGCGAAGACGCCTTATAGGCTGGCACCCACTGAGATGCGAGAGATGATGACTCAGCTTCAGGAGTTGCTGGATAGGGGATTTATCCGTCCGAGCGCATCACCGTGGGGACCACCGGTGTTGTTCGTGAAGAAGAAAGACGATACCATGCGAATGTGTATCGATTACAGAGAGCTGAATAAAGTGACTGTGAAGAATAGATATCCACTTCCGCGAATCGACGATCTATTCGATCAGCTACAGGGATCTAGCTTTTTCTCAAAAATTGATTTACGATCTGGATATCATCAGCTGAAGGTCAGGGAAGAGGATGTGCCCAAGACAGCCTTCAGGACGCGCTATGGACATTACAAGTTTCTAGTCATGCCATTCGGACTGACTAACGCACCCGCAGCCTTCATGGATTTAATGAACAGGGTGTGTAGAGCCATGTTGGACCGGTTTGTGATCGTGTTCATAGACGACATATTGATCTATTCGAGGAGCGCTGAGGAGCATGAGCAGCACTTGAGGGAGGTCCTGAGGGTGCTGCAGAGAGAGAGATTATATGCGAAATTTTCGAAGTGCGAGTTCTGGCTCCGAGAGGTGCAATTCTTGGGCCATATTGTGAGCAGCGAGGGCATCAAAGTGGATCCCACGAAGATCGAGGCTGTGATGAGTTGGGAGCAGCCTAAGACCGTGCCAGAGATTCGTAGTTTCCTGGGGTTAGCAGGCTACTACCGACGGTTCATTCAGAACTTTTCGCGGATAGCCATGCCGTTGACGAGACAGACACGGCAGGGCGTACCATTCGAGTGGAATGACGAGCAGGAGACTGCCTTTGCTGAGTTGAGAGCTCGATTATGCCAGGCGCCGGTGTTGGCTTTGCCCGAGGGTCCGGATGATTTCGCTGTGTATTGTGATGCATCAGGGACAGGGCTTGGCTGTGTATTGATGTAGCGTGGCAAGGTGATTGCCTACGCTTCGAGGCAGCTAAAGACATATGAGGAAAATCATACTGTCCATGATCTTGAGTTGGATGTCATTGTCTTTGCGTTAAAGATATGGCGACATTATCTATATGGGTCCCAGTTTGTGGTTTATACTGATCATAAGGTCCTTCAGTATCTTTTCAGTCAAAAGGAGTTGAACATGCGACAGAGACGCAGTTTAGAGCTTCTGAAAGATTATGACTGTGAGATACAGTATCATCCTGGGAAGGCGAATGTTGTAGCTGACGCCTTGAGCCGTAAGGCCTGTGCCCAGACAGTTACCTCCCGAGCTGTGAGACTCGAGATCACCTCTACCCTGATTGACAGTCTGAGATTGGCACAGATAGAGGGTCTACGGGAGCAGAATGTGAAGAGAGAGAGGTTGGTGGGGCAGACCGAGTCGTTGGTCAGGGATGACCGGGGGATATATATGTTGAGAGGCAGAGTTTGGGTTCCCAGAGTTGGGAACTTGCGACAGCTGATCCTTGATGAATCGCATAAGTCGAGGCTATTATTCACCCTGGGAGCACCAAGATGTACCGAGATCTCCGAGAATTCTACTGGTGGCCGGGTATGAAAAGGGACGTGGGCCGTTACGTCGAGCAGTGCATGACGTGTTTGCGGGATAAAAGTGAGCACCAGAAACCGCACGGCCGTCTACAGCCACTAGAGATTCCTGAGTGGAAGTGGTACCACATCACGATGGATTTCATCGTCAGACTTCCTCGTACTGTGCGTGGGAACGACATGATTTGGGTCATAGTGGACCGATTGACTAAGAGTGCGCATTTTCTTTCTGTTCGGGGTACGATCACGATGGATCAGCTAGCGCGGCTGTATATAGATGAGGTAGTGTCGCGGCATGGGATTCCGAAGTCGATTACTTCTGATCGCGATACTCGATTCACCTCGCGGTTCTGGCAGAGCTTCCAGAGAGAGCTGGGTAGCCGGGTTCAGCTGAGCACATCTTACAGGCCTCAGACAGATGGGTAGACTGAGCATACAAATCAGACACTCGAGGACATGTTGAGAGCATGTGCCATAGACTTCAGAGGTAGCTGGGATGTGCATCTCCCGTTAGTAGAGTTTGCTTATAATAATAGCTACCATGCCTCGATTAAGATGGCACCGTTTGAAGCGTTATATGGCCGTAAGTGTCTAACCCCCGTGTGTTGGGGTGAGGTCGGTGAGCGACCGATCAGTGGGCCTGAGCTACTTCAGGAGACAAGCGACAAAGTAGCCGTGATTCGGGAGCATATGCGTGTTGCACAAAGCCGTCAGAAGTGCTATGCTGACCACCGTACTTCAGAGCTTGAGTTCCGTGTTGGGGATCAGGTATTGCTGAAAGTATCTCCGTGGAAGGGTGTTATCCGATTCAGGCACCGGGGCAAGTTGAGTCCGAGGTATATTGGGCCGTTTGAGATCATCGCCAGGGTCAGAGTTCAGGCCTATCGGTTGGGATTGCCGCTAGAGTTAGCCGGTGTTCATGATACATTCCATGTGAGCCATCTGAGAAAGTGTCTAGCGAAGGAGGATCAGTATGTGCCTTTATCAGAGATATCCGTGGATGATCAGTTGAGATATGTTGAGCAGCCAGAGATGATTACTGATCGCAAAGTGAAGAAGTTGCGCAACAAGGAGATATCATTGGTACTCGTTCAATGGAGACATCATAAGGGTACCAGCGCAACTTGGGAGCCTCAGTCTGAGATGCGGAGTCGCTATCCTTCCCTGTTCCAGAGCCAGAGTTAGATTCCGGGACGGAATCTTTGTAAGGGGGGAGGATTTGTAACACCCCGATTCCCGAGCAGGTACGTGTAATTATCCTATTGACTAATTATAATAGTGATTATTGCGTTGGTCCAATTGCGTCCCGTATAGTGGATTATACGTGTCGGGACGGGGAATTACGTGGATTCGGGATATAATTTTAGTGGATAAATTATAATTATGGATTCACGAGATTAAATGGGATTTAATGATATAAATAGTGGAATTTTGATATTGGGGTCGGGTATCGGTGTCGAACCCGCGATATAACGGGATCCGTTTATGTGATATATGTATGTGGGACGTGTTCCTTTATCTCCTCTTTTGTGCAAATTGAAGAAGGTGTGTGTGTGTATGATCTTATTCTGCTGGGGCTTCTAATTGAATCCAATCCAAGTAATTAAAGTGTGGAAATCAGAGTTGAAACCTTCCTTTTGTGTTCTTGAAGTTGCAAGGTAAAGGGGCCTTTGATTTAACCTTGATTTTGTGTGTTAAACATTGTGATGTGTTGGGAATTGGTGTATCTATGTGTTAGAAGTATTTTGGTGTCATTTTTGTGAGTTCTAGCTGCTGGAATCGAGTTGTGGGGGTGAAATAACCCCCGGACAGAATTGAAAAACGAACAGGGGACCTGTTCTGTGTCGTGAGCGCGACCGCGACGCGCCTAGCGCGGCCGCGATCGGGCCAGTGCGGCCGCGATCGGGCTTCTGCGGGCTTGGGTCGATTTGGGCTTTGGGGGTCCGTTGGGTTGTTTGTGGGGTTCATTTGGGTATATTAACAGTTATGGGATAATCGAGATTAATCTGGGAGAATTAATTTGTGTACAGGGATTCCCAGAGATTGTTACGGGTCGGGTTCGGATCAATCAGTTAGGGAGATTGTGCGGGGTGATCCAGGTGAGTACGCGAGACTTTTTCCAAAGACTAGTCGCTGTCTTTTGAGTCTTTTGTGTTAATATTTCATATGTGATTATATGAATTTTTGGGCACTGCGAGTTGCCCCTCAGGTATGATTCCTCTTTCTTTATATGTGTTATATCTTGAGATCCATTATAGTATATCGCGGTGGGTTATCGCGGGGGCGGTGTAGCTCTGTTTGACCCTGTGTAGGGTTCCCATATATATATATGCGGCCGTTATTCCTGTTAGCTTCCACGGGCGTGGTTTGGCTCCAGGGGGGAGGGATTCCCCAATTGAGATGAGCATCTCCTTCTGTATTGGATCTCTAGGGTCTCTGATTAGAGGCCGGTTGGCATGTGTTATGCCACATAGTGTAGGGCTGCCATGTGACATGTGAAATGTGATTATGTGAATTGTGCAGTGTCTAACCCTTGTGTACTCACGAGCTGCGAAGCTTACGTATTCGAGTCTGATGTGTGTATCAGGAGAACCGAAGATAGGGCCGCCAGCTCCTGAGCGAAGATAGGGGCTTGACTTGCTGCGATCGAGGGATTCTGCTTTCGTTATATGTATGTGATTATGCTGTTGGGGAAACTTTGGGACAAATGATACTGGGTTTGTATGTCGGGCTGACTTCTGGATATTATGACTATGTTTGTGAAAGGTTTTAATTAATCAGTGTTTGTGTAAACCCTTGACATGTGTGATGGATTTTATATGCGTTTATGCCACATGTGTATTGTAAATGACGTGGCTTTTAGCTGGTTTTAGAGGGTGTTACACTCATTCATTTGAAGGGGAGAGCTGAAGTGATTACATGATTATCATAATTCTCATGATCATCTTGAGGGGGAGATATATGGAACTGAATTATGTGAAGAGATTATTTAAAATTCAAAGCGAGAGCCACTGATCTGAAAGATTTAAGGGAGAGTCATCTGAAGATGATCAATGATATACTTCAGAGTTCAGAGATCAGAGTTTAGAGCCCAAGACATTAGAAGAATACAAGCCTTAATTACAAGAATGAGAAGATTGTTAGAATTTTTATTTCTTGTAATTCAAGCTTGTGTAATTGCACTTAATTGTAAATATTTAATTATACACTAAAGGGGATATAGTTAGCCCTAAAATAGTGTATAATTAAATACAATAAAAGTCTAGGTTCAATTTGTAAATAGGAATAGTTTACTTTGTGGGGAATCTTAATTTCCTAGACTTTGAGGGGAGTGTTAGGACAAACCCCCAATTTAAGCTTAGGTATATATAGTATTTTTCTTCTAGGGTTTTAAGGAAGCCACCACCCTATGTGTGTGTTTTAGAGTGTGAAAGTTCCTAGAGATTGAGTACCCAAATTCTCTCTTTGTAATATTCATATTCTTAATAGAAAATCATTTGGTTTATTGTAGTTAAGTGTCTAATCTTGTAATAATTATTTTGTTTTTATTTAGTCTTGTATTTATTTCCTTGTAATTTATTTCTGTGTAAAAGTCTCAGGATCTAAATATGAATTACCAAGACTAACTGATTTGAATTTATCAGAGTATAAATTAATAATCTTGCTTTGAATCAAAGTTTAATCAAGAAGTTTGCGGAATAACACTTAATTATTTTATCAAAAACTTTCAGAATCAATAATGAATAAACACACAAGAATTAATCAAGACTGTTTGTATTGCTGAATTCAACAATTACAATCACCTCTAATCTGTTTGATTAGACGAAGAACACAGACTGTTCTTAGGGTTTTACAACCTTAGAGGCTTATGAAAACTTAATCATGTCAGGATCTAAAGCTATGAGCCACTAAGATTAACTGATTTGAATTTATCAGAGTATAAATCAATAATCTTACTTTGAATCAAAGTTAATTAAGAAGTTTGCGGAATAACACTTAATTATTTTAACAAAAACTTTCAGAAACAATAAAGCATAAATATAAGAAGTAATCAAGACTGTTTGTATTGTTGAATTGAATGATTACAATCACCTCTAATCTGTTATGATTAGACGAAGAACACAGATTGTTCTTAGGGTTTTACAACCTTAGAGGCTTAAGAAAACTTTGACAATAAAGCAATTACAGACTCAATAATGCAGAAAACTTCTATGTGCGTATGTGTATGCGTCTGTTTTCTATACAACATTCTGTCTATTTATATTGCTCTATGGACATATTTCCTTGAAGGACTAGGACTTCTTTGATAGTAGATATGCTGGAATCTTCTTGTAGATATCTTCCCTGAAAATCAGCACTTTCTGTTTGAGAAACTGTTGAGCAGCTTGAGTCGTTGGACAGCTTGAACACAGCAGCTTGAGCAGTTTTACTCTAGCAGCTTGAACTTTAACACTGGCAGCTCGAGTTTCTTCAACCAACAGCATGAACTTTGTATTTAAACAGAGAATCTACTAACAGCTTGAGAAGTCTAACTAACAGCTTGAGAAGTCTAACTAACAGCTTGAACCTTACTTAAACTATTTCCCAACAATCTCCCCCTAACTTAAATTCTTTACACAAGACTTTAAGTTTTATACAAATAAGGAAATAAATAAGTAAACTGTTATGTACAAACCAAGGCTTTCAAAAACTTACAACTGTGCAAGCTTCTGATCTACATCCTTCAAAAAATCTCTCTTCATCTCTTCTTTATCACAAGATATCCTAACTGATTTTAGTTGGAGTAGCATATCTTTTGAAAAATTTAAGAACTCGAGAGTGAAGAAAATACCCGACCCATCTGAGAATTTGATTCTGTAAGTTCTGGATTTAACAAAGATGTGAACTTCTTTGATCTTTTTCCCTTTCTTCTCAGCATCCTCTACTTCTTCTTTTGCAAACTTAGAATCAGCAACTGAACTTAGATCTCTTATGAGTTGTTTTACTTGTGGAAGAGCAGATCTAACTTGAGATACCGATCCTATGTTGTACATCTTTATCAGTTCATCCCTGGTCAGCTTATGAACCATTTGCCAGAATGTATCAAACTCTTCTTCTGGTCCAGATTCTCTCCTTATCACAAACTTGACTCTTAAGTTTCTTTCATCTAGGGACTTTGCAAACCAGTAGTTGATTTCAGGCTTTGTGAAGTCATGTTGATCAATCAACTTCTCTAATTCCATAGCCTTTTGCAGATGATGTTCAAAGATCACCTTCTTAACAGCTGATGGAATAGAAACAGTGGGTTGATCAGCTTGAGCCGGTGCATGAACAGCTTCAGGATGGACTGGTTTTGTTGATGGTTGGACTGACTGGGACGGTTGATCTTTTGGTACTGGCTGAATTTCTGAGGAGACTCTTGCTTTCTTTCTTTTCTCCATTTCTTTATCATGTATTGCCTGCAGCCTTTCAGTGGTCATGGACTGAGCCATTTTCTTTGGAATCCCTGCTGCAAAAGCAAAATTTATCAAGAATCTTCTATCCTCAGCCTTGGTATGCCCAGTTGGCATCTTCCTCTTTCTTTCACCTTGCTTGACCACAAACCCTCTTAGGTAATCTCCTAAGGTTTCATCATCTTGCATTGGGGCATGGGTTTGCTGGTCTAAGGCCTGATCTTGTTCTTCTGCTAATTTTCTGGCAATCTCAGCATCAAAGGCAATCTGGGCTTCTCTTGAAGAAAATTTGTGCTTTGGAGACTCAATGAGAATACCCTTGCCTTTATCTTTTGTAGCAGACTGTTGGACTGAACTGGATGGAGCTTGAATACCTTCTCTTATAACAACTCCAGTGGCTTTTGAAGGAGCAGCTTGAGTTTCTAGGCTAACAGCTTGAGAAGCTGTTGGGACTGCTAGCCTAGAAACTGGGACTGTTGTTGTTGTTGGAGCTGCTTGGACTGATTTAGGAACCTCCTGATTCTCCCCCTTTTTGGAAGCATTGGTTTGGTCAGGAGGACCTACAACCTTTGCCCCTTGGGTTTGAATCAAACGCTCTAATTGAATGAGCTTATTTCCACAAAGGGTAAACCCCTTATGAAGATAATCCATTCTCTGTTTTTGAGCCACTTCTGATTGCTTTAGAGCCATGATTTGTGCACCCTGTGCAGCAATGATGGACATTTGGTATTCCAACATAGCTACAACAGGTTTCAGCTTGGGATCCGTCAAAAGCATGAGTTGCAAACTAGTCTCAAGATCAGAAAACACCAGGGGTGTTTGTGGTCTATCACTGACATGAATTCCAGAAGTAGAAACCTCTGGGCCCCTCTGTTCTTGGTACTGGGGTCTTCCAGCTTGTGTTTGCACACTAGCTGTTGCCATGGGTGTGGTCTTAGAGATGTTGGCCCTTTCCTGTGCCTCTTGTGCAGAGACATCAGTGGTGCCAGCCACAGAACCCATATGAACAGTCTCAGAAGAGATGTTCACCTCCTGATTGAGGTTGGGAGTGTCCTCAATTGGTTCCCTTTGGATATTCTGTGCAGAAGGATTCTCCTGCACAGGGATATATGGCTGTGGCTGATGGGAAGAGGAGGAAGGAGCTCCTGATCCCCTTTTTCTTTTGTATAGATATCTGAGTGGGCGTGTAGGCTGTTCAAAAGGATCAGAGGATATGTTTGTATCATGAGGAGTGGGTTGGGGTCCTGGGGTTGAAGCAGTGATGTTAGGCTGTGTCTGCTCAGGCCCCTCTCCTCTGTTTCTTGTGATGATGCTCATCATTGCAGAGGGCAATGGAGCATCTATACTAACAAAATTGGCACTTGGCTTTAGCAGCCTTTTGAGTGAAGATAGTGAGTGCCTATGGGAAACATGTATCCTCTTATGTAAGTTGGAAGTAGTGCAGGTGTGTGCAATTATTTTTGCCAAGAATCGAGGATACATCAAAAATTTCCCATGCTTCAGGGAATGGTGCCTTAGCATTCCTTGAAAGATCATGTTTGAAAAGTTGAACTGTTGGCCAGTAGAAAAGCACACTAAGGCAGTGGCAATGTTTGAAGAAAATTCGGACCAACCAGTTCTTTTGGGGCTTAAACACTGCTGAAGAATATGCACAAGATATTTCCATTTAGGAGAAAAGTGTGCCTTAAGAAAAGTAAAAGAATCAGCAGGCCCCCTATAACCAATATTTTGAAGACCAAGATATAAAGCTTGAAGGGATAGGTCTTTTATACCTGTGGCATCTTGAAGATGCAGATGATTTCTGATGGATTCCTCGGTGATATTGATGGTAGTACCATCGATTTTGGAAGTCAGGGTAGGCACTCCATTGATGGTTTGAAGGTAGGCATGATTCCAGAATTGCTCAATATGAGATATGTAGATAGTGGGGTTAATATGGAGAGCATAGTGGATATGGGAGTGCCTGAGGAAGTCCATCATCTCATGGAATGGTTGAAGGTCAGTGTGTTTCAGGGTATATGGAAGGCAGTTGTGTTCTTTTACGAACTCCATGGGTAAAGAAACGACGGTTTAGGTTTAGGGTTTGCAAAGAATGTGTGTATCGTTCAGAGAGAAAGAAGAAGGCCTTGGAAGCAATATGTAACTGGTAGTTACAACTGAACGAAACTGGGACCTTTAAAGGTTTCGAAAAGGTTGGGTCCCGCGCACACATTTGAAAAATTACCCAAATACCCTGCACATTTTGACAGATCAAGTGAAAATAACCAGCAGCATGAGAAAATGAACTAGCAGCATGAGAAAAGACTCATGCTGTTAGTGTAAAATTGTGCAACTTTTCACTAACACAGTGTCTCCCCCTTAAATTAGCATATTAAGTTGATAGTAATAGAAATCAATTAATCCATATTTACCATACCAATGTTTGATATTAGGAAAGTGAACCTTCCTACATCAAAAGGTTTTGTAAATAAATCAGCTAGCTGATCATCTGTGTGAATTTTGGTAACTTGGATTAACTTCTTTTCATTACAATCTCTGATGAAGTGAAATCTGATTTCTATATGCTTTGTTTTTGGGAATTTCACTGGATTTTGCACAATGCTTATGGTACTTGAATTGTCAATATAAATAGGAGTGGATAAGAAATTCATACCATAGTCTCTAAGCTGATTTTGAATCCACATTACCTGGGAGCAGCAGCTTGCAGCTGCTACGTATTCTGCTTCAGTGGATGATGTGGAGACAGTTGTTTGCTTTTTGCATTGCCAAGAGACCAGTCTTGCTCCTAAGTATTGACATCCACCAGTTGTGGATTTTCTGTCAATGTTGCAGCCACCATAGTCACTGTCAGAATAAGCAGTTAGTTCAAAAGGAGAGTCTTTGGGATACCATAGACCTAAATGTGGTTGGCCTTTGAGGTATCTGAAGATTCTCTTAACAGCAACCAAGTGAGAATCCTTTGGTGAACATTGAAACCTGGCACATACACAAACAGCAAACATTATATCAGGTCTAGAAGATGTTAGATACATGAGAGATCCTATAAGGGATCTGTAGAGATGAATGTCCACATCTATGCCATCTTTATCTGTATGAAGCTGTTTATGAGGATCCATTGGAGTGCTTGCAACCTTTGTGTCTTGATAGCCAAACTTTTCCAGTATGTCTTTGACATACTTTGATTGACTTATGAATAGACCAGTAGGCGTCTGTTTGACCTGCAGCCCTAGAAAGAATGTGAGTTCCCCCATTGAACTCATTTGAAACTTTTTGTGCATTAGGGCCTCAAAATCTTTGCACAACTTATCATTAGTTGAGCCAAAGATGATGTCATCAACATAGATCTGGACAAGAAGAATCTCAGTTTTGATGGTTTTCGTGAAAAGTGTTTTGTCCAGAGTGCCTCTCTTGAATCCATTCTGTAGAAGATATGAGGACAGTGTGTCATACCATGCTCTGGGGGCTTGGTGAAGACCATAGAGTGCTTTGTCTAGCTTGTACACCCTGTCTGGATACTTGTAGTCTTCAAAACCAGGAGGTTGACACACATACACTTCTTCTTCAATTGTCCCATACAAGAAAGCAGACTTGACATCCATTTGATACACTTTAAAGCCTTTGAAGCTTGCATATGTTAGAAATAGTCTGATGGCTTCAATTCTTGCTACTGGAGCAAAAACATCATCATAGTCTATTCCTTCTTCTTGAGTGTACCCTTGTGCTACTAGTCTTGCTTTGTTTTTGATGACTATCCCTCTCTCATCCTTCTTGTTTCTGAACACCCATCTGGTACCTATTGCTCTCTTACCTTTAGGAAGATCCACCAGAGTCCATACATTCTGGATTTTGAACTGTAAAAGCTCTTCTTGCATAGCTTCAATCCAGGATGCATCTTTTAGTGCGTCTGATGCCTTTTTAGGTTCTAATTGAGACATGAAGCAGGCATGTTCAAAAGCAGCTAGACTGAATTCTGGAACTGCTTGTTCAGCAGCAGCAGTCTCATTGTGAACCATCTTCCTTGTTTGAACAGGAGTGCTTGGATCACCCAGTATTTGATTGAGAGGGTGATACTTATGAACTTGTAGTGTGGGCTCTCTCTCTGTTTGGAAGGATGTTCCAAGGTTTGTGTCATCTCCATCAGAACCAGTGAATGGTTCAGTTTCTGGAACAGCTTGAGTTTCTAGGCTAACAGCTTGAGAAGCTGTTGGGACTGCTAGCCTAGAAACTGGAGCTGTTTCCTTTTCTGGTTGAGCTGTGCTGTCAGGACTTGGGAATGGCACTTCAGTGTCTGTATTTGCCTCATGTTGAGTGCTCAGGACCCCTGGAGGATCACATGACAGAAGTGGTAGAGTGGTGAAATCATCCCAACTTGTTGAATCTGCAGCAGTCTGAAACTTTGTGCTACCAGCATGAGATATTGTATTGGCAGCATGAGAATTTGTGTTGGCAGCTTCAACCCTGTATGCATCAGCTTCTGCAGGAAACTCAGCAAAGCTCAGAGAATTTGTTAGTGAATCTAAATCAAACAACCAATCAGGACCAGTGCCTTTGATGTTAGCAGTATTTTCATTAAATTCAACATTGGCACTTTCTTCAATTGTTTTAGACACACGGTTGTATACTCTATAGGCTTTGCTTTGAATTGAGTATCCTACAAAAAATCCTTCTTCAGACTTACTCTCAAACTTTCCTAAGTGAGTTTTAGTGTGAAGGATAGTACATGGGCATCCAAAAGGCTTGAAAAAAGCTATTAGGGGACTTTTGTTGTGGAATAACTCATAAGGAGTTTTCCCTTGTGATTGAACTACTTGAACCCTATTTAGAACATAACAGGCTGTGTTAACAGCTTCTGCCCAGAAAGTCATAGGCAGATTGGAATCAGCTAACATTGTTCTAGCAGCCTCAATTAATGTTCTATTCTTTCTTTCAGCTACACCATTTTGCTGTGGTGTTCTTGGTGCACTATATTGTCTAGCAATACCTTTGGATTCACAGAAACTGTTTAGAATTTGATTTTTAAATTCAGTTCCATTGTCTGATCTTATCACCTTAACTTTGGAATTGGATTGGTTTTCTATCTTAAGGATAAAAGACTTAACAAGCTCAGCAGTTTCATCTTTGGACCTAAGAAAGTAAACCCAAGTAAATCTTGTGAAATCATCAACAATGACTAAACAGTATGCCCTTTTATTCAAACTCAAAACAGATGTTGGACCAAATAGGTCCATATGCAGCAGCTGAAGAACAGATGAGATTGAATTTACTTCTTTGGCCATATGAGAAGTTTTGTGTTGCTTGCCTTTAAGACATGCTACACAATGATCATCACAAATGAACTCCTTTTGTGGTAATCCTCTTACCAGATTCTTTTTAACTAAATCATTCATGGACCTGAAGTTCATGTGACACATCCTTCTATGCCAAAGAGCAGACTCATTTGATGATGCTTTGGATATTAAACAACTTAAAGTATTTGATTTGGTTAAAAGAGTTGTGTCTAAGCAGTAAACATTGTCCTTTCTTGGTGTTCTGAGTAAAACAAGATTTTCAGGAATTTTGAAATCCTTTGAAAGAACAATGCACTCAGAATCTGTGAATAGAACAATGTTTTGTTTATCACAGATTTGAGAGACACTCAATAAATTATACTTAAGCTGTTCAACATACAGAACATCATGGAATATCATGTTGCCTGCATTTACAGTACCTTTACCTGTAACCTTACCTCCTTTTGAGTTGCCTCCAAATGCAACAAAACCTCCATCAAATCCTTTGAAGTTTGACAAGCATTCAGAATTGCCTGTCATGTGCCTGGAGCATCCACTGTCCAGATGCCATCGTGTCTTATGTGAAGACCTGTGGTTGCCCTGCACAAATAACAGCTTAGTTAGTAGTGGAGTAAACCCAAACCAAATTGGTTTTGGGTTGGCCTTGTATATCAACATAACTAAAAACTGTTTTTGACTTCTTGTATTTAGTGAGATCTACTGATGGAGTCTTTGGAGAGTATTTAGTGAGTATATGAGGTATCCAATTATTTTGATCATCTTTTCTTTTGACAGTCTCAGATGATTCACTAGCAGCTCCAGTTTGATGCCCAGCAGCTTGAGCTGTGTTTGTAGTGCTAACAGTTTCAGTTTTTGCACTAACAGCATCAGATTTTGACTTAACAGTCTGATCTTTTGCATTAGCAGTTTGAGCACCAGATTTGTCCTTGACACACCATATTTGTTTAAAACTTGATTTAGGCTTTGCCAAAACTTGTTTTTGATGTGTGGACTGTTTTTTATTAATTTTTGAAAATTTGTGATCAACTGTTCTCTTTGGAACTGCTGTGGAAGGTTTCACTTTTGAGTGTTTTGCCTGTTTAAGATTTGATTTTGTGTGATGTACAGCCTGTTTTGCAACAGCTGGTTTGTAAAAACAATCCTTGGCTAAATGATTCTTCCTTCCACAGTGAAAGCATCTTTTGACAGTTTGAATTGGAACACCAGATTTTTCAGCCAATTTCTGGTTTTTGTTTCTCTGGTTTCCTCTTACCTGTTGTTGTTTAGGAAACTTTTGAACACCATGCTTTTGGCATGTGCAGATAGAAACAGATTTACCTCTTTTAGTTCCTTTTGATGAAGATGCAGTGTTACAGTTAGAAAGTGCAGAAACTTGTGGAGTAGCAGTGCATTCACTCATCTTCTCTTTTCCTTTCGTACTGGGAACTTTGGCTTCTATGGGTGTACTCTTTGTGTCACAGTCGCTATGTTGACTCTCATCTACTTTTGGTTCAGGACTGCTATCAAGGATAGGATCTACTTTAGTCATAGACTTATCTAGTGGTTCTTTGACAAGTCTATCAGCTACTTCACTCATTGGATAAATGTACTTGTTGTTATATGGAGGTGGAGTAGCTTTGTATCCTATTCCTTCTTTGGGATTGACCTGTGATTTGACTCTATCTTTGAATTGAACTTCCATTAGGTGTTCTAGCTTCTGATTTGCTAACTTGAAATTACCTAGATCTATGTTAACAGATTCTAGTTTCTTATTAGCCTCTAACACCTTCTGTTCAGATTCTTCTACCTTTTTATTCAGAGATTCTATTTTCTTATTAAGTTCCTTTTTCTCCCACTCATGATAGTTTCTATCATACCCCATTTGAATCTCATTATCCTTATAATCATTGATCTGTTTTTCCAGATCTTCTATGACCTGCATATATTCATACCTCCTCTCTTCCATCTTAGCCAGAGTTTTGCACATGCTCTCATTATGATCTCTGTACTTTTTAACCATATTTTTGCATGATTGAGAGCAGAGTTTAGAATTTACCTCAGATGGTAGTTCAGTGGAGGAGACAGTTGATGTTTCTGCCATGAGTGCTTGATTTTGGAATTCTTCCTCTGTCTGATCACTCCAGTCAAACACATTGTCTTCTTGAGAGACAAGTGCTGTTGATGAGGAAGTTTGGATTGGCTGTGAAGTCCTTGATGGCTGTTGACCTTGAGATCTACATTCTCTGGCAAAGTGACCAAGCTTATGACATTTGTAGCATTCCACTTTTGATTTATCAAAAGATGGTTTGCCATCTGTTTTGGCTTGAAAGTTGGTCCTTCCAGTTCTTTTCAGAAATCTCTTGGCTCTCATGGTTAGCATTGCATGTTGCCACTTTAAATCCATCTCTTCAAGATCATCAGGATGAATTTGCTCCAAGTCTTCAACATTTAGAGCAAATAATCCATCATTGGCAACAAATGCTTCATAATGTGTTTCAGCAGAACTTCCATCACCACCTGAAAAAGAATCACAGTTGTTAGATTTTTCAGAGGACAAAAGAGCAGTGTTATGATTATAAGAAAAGGATTTCTTTTTAGCATCTATTTCAGTCTCAAACACTCTTAGACTGTTGTACAGATCATCCAATTCTATTTCATCAAGTGTGTCTTTTGTTCTCCACTGAGCAGCGTAGACTGTCCATTCTTCTCCAAGAGATCTGAGAAACTTCCTGTTGACTTCATCTTGATCCAGGTTGACCTTTGCACTTTCCAGTTCACTTATCAGTTTGTTGAACCTGTCAAAGATTTGTGTGAGGTTTTCATTCTTGCCACCAGAAAAGTTTTCATACTGCTGCTTCAAGAGGTCTTTTTGATTTCTTTTGGTACTTGCATTACCAGCAAACCTCTTCTCTAAGGCATTCCAAAGAGAGTGAGCAGTATAAAACTTTTTGAACTGATGTTGATAAGCATTTGGAATGGCTATTTGTAATAATGTGAGTGCTTTTACTTCATTCATTCTAGCCTTCCTTTCAAGTTCAGTTTTTGGAGGAGTTTTAACTGGTTTACCCTCAGCATCAAGTTCTGGATCAACTACAGGAGGAAATTCAACAGCTTCCCATATGGCATAATCAATGAATTGAATATGCTGTTGAATCCTGAGTTTCCACATCTCAAACTCAGTGGGCTTGAGCATAGGCACTTTGAGTCCTTGCCCAGATCCACTGCTGCTACTTTCAAATTCCATTGAAAAAGATTAAAATTTTAAAGAAAGTTTTCGACTTTGAAAAACAAAGAACAACCTGTCTCTGATACCACTTGACAGGATCTAAAGCTATGAGCCACTAAGATTAACTGATTTGAATTTATCAGAGTATAAATCAATAATCTTACTTTGAATCAAAGTTAATTAAGAAGTTTGCGGAATAACACTTAATTATTTTAACAAAAACTTTCAGAAACAATAAAGCATAAATATAAGAAGTAATCAAGACTGTTTGTATTGTTGAATTGAATGATTACATTCACCTCTAATCTGTTATGATTAGACGAAGAACACAGATTGTTCTTAGGGTTTTACAACCTTAGAGGCTTAAGAAAACTTTGACAATAAAGCAATTACAGACTCAATAATGCAGAAAACTTCTATGTGCGTATGTGTATGCGTCTGTTTTCTATACAACATTCTGTCTATTTATATTGCTCTATGGACATATTTCCTTGAAGGACTAGGACTTCTTTGATAGTAGATATGCTGGAATCTTCTTGTAGATATCTTCCCTGAAAATCAGCACTTTCTGTTTGAGAAACTGTTGAGCAGCTTGAGTCGTTGGACAGCTTGAACACAGCAGCTTGAGCAGTTTTACTCTAGCAGCTTGAACTTTAACACTGGCAGCTCGAGTTTCTTCAACTAACAGCATGAACTTTGTATTTAAACAGAGAATCTACTAACAGCTTGAGAAGTCTAACTAACAGCTTGAACCTTACTTAAACTATTTCCCAACAAATCAACAAAGCAATTACAGACTCAAAATATGCAGGAAAAACCCTATATGATAGAAAGACCTATTCTATGTATTTATATTGCTTCTTGATATGTTTCCTTGATGAATAATGACTTCTCTGATAGTAGATATGCTGGAATCTTCACGTAGGTATCGTTTCCTGAAAATCAGCACTTTCTGTTTCTGAAACTGTTGAACAGCTTGAATCTCTTGACAGCATGAGCAGAGCAGCTTGAGTTGTTTTGCTCTGGCAGCTTGAACTTTTACACTAGCAGCTCGAGTTTCTTCAACTAGCAGCATGAACTTTGTATTCACATTTAAAAAAACTACTAACAGTCTGAGAAGTCTAACTAACAGCTTGAATATACTTAAACTATTTCCCAACAATCTCCCCCTAACTTAAAATCTTTACACAAGACTTTAAGTTCTATACAAAAAAAATGGAAATGAATAAGTAAGCTGTTATTTACAAACCAAGGCTTACAAAACTTACAGCTGTGCAAGTTTATGATCTATAGCCTTCAAAAATTCTCTCTTCATCTCTTCTTTATCACAAGATATTCTAGCTAATTTTATTTGCAGCAACATATCTTTTGAAAAATTGTAAAACTCAAGATTGAAGAAGATACCAGACCCATCTGTGAATTTGATTCTGTATGTCTTTGACTTGACAAACAGATCAATTTGCTTGATCTTTTTCCCTTTCTTCTCAGCATCTTCTATCTCTTGTCTTGCAAATTCAGGGTCAACCACTGTACATAGATCTCTGATGAGTTGCTTCACTTGTGGAAGAGCAGATCTCACTTGTGTAACAGACCCTATGTTGTACATCTTTATCAGTTCATCTCTGGTCAGCTTCTGAACTATTTGCCAAAAAGTATCATACTCTTCTTCAGGACCAGACTCTCTTCTGATTACAAATTTGATTCTCAAGTTATGGTCATCCAATGACTTAGCAAACCAGTAGTTGATTTGAGGCTTTGTGAAATCATGCTGATCAATCAGCTTCTCTATCTCCATAGCCTTTTGCAAATGTTGCTCAAAGAGCACCCTCTTAACAGATGAAGGAATAGAAATAACTGCTAGATCAGTGGGAGCAGGTGAACTGGCATCAGCTTCAGTTTGGACTGATTGAGTTGATGGTTGGACTTCTTGGGATGGTTGAGCTTCTGGAGAGACTTTTGTTCTCTTTCTTTTGTCCATCTCCTTGTCATGAATCTCTTGCAGCCTTTCAGTTGGCATGGACTGAGCCATTTTCTTTGGGATACCTGCTGCAAATGCAAAATTTATCAAGAATCTTCTGTGCTCAGCTTTGGAGTGCCCTGTTGGCATCTTTCTCTTCTTTGCTCCTTGCTTAACCACAAACCCCTTTAAGTAATCACCTAAAGTCTCATCATCATCCATTGGGGTTTGGGCTTGCTGATCTAATTCCTTGTCCTGTTCTTCTGCTATTCTTTTGGCAATTTTAGCATCAAAGGCAATTTGGGCTTCTTTGGAAGAGAATTTATGCTTTGGAGACTCAATGAGAATGCCCTTGCCCTTGTCTTTTGCAGCAGATGTTGTAGCTTGGACTGTGCTTGATGGAGCTTGAATGCCTTCCCTGATCACAACTCCAGTAGCTTTTGAAGGAGCAGCTTGAGTTTCTAGGCTAACAGCTTGAGAAGCTGTAGGGACTGCTAGCCTAGAAACTGGAACTGTTGATGCTGCTTGGACTGTTGTTGTCGGAGCTGCTTGAACTGACTTGGGAACCTCCTGATTCTCCCCCTTTTTGGAAGCATCGGTTTGATCAGAAGGACCTACAACCTTTGCCCCTTGGGTTTGAATCATCTGCTCTAATTTCATAATTTTATTTCCACAGAGGGTGAACCCTTTGTGAAGATAATCCATTCGCTTATTCTGAGCAGCCTCTGCCTGTTTGAGTTCAAAAATTTGAGCCCCCTGTGCTGCAATGATGGACATTTGATATTCCAACATGGCTACAACAGGTTTCAGCTTGGGATCCGTCAAAAGCATGAGTTGCAGACTTGTCTCAAGATCAGAAAACACCTGGGGTGCTTTTGATCTATCACTGACATTAAGACCAGAAGTAGAAACTTCTGGGCCCCTCTTTTCTTGGGTCTGGGGACTTCCAGCTTGTGTTTGCACACTTGCTGTTGCCATGAGCGTGGTCTTTGCTATGTTGGCCCTGTCCTGTGCCTCTTGTGCAGAGACATCAGTAGTGCCAGCCACAGAACCCATATGAACCATCTCTGAAGAGATGTTCACCTCCTGAGAGAGGATGGGAGTTTCCTCAACTGGTTCCCTTTGGATATTCTGTGCAGAAGTATCCTTCTGCATAGGGATATATGGCTCTTGTTGATGGGAGGAGGAGGAAGGAGCTCCTGGTCCCCTTTTTCTTTTATATAAGTATCTTAGTGGACGTTTTGGCTGTACAAAAGGATCAGATGGAATATTTGTATCATGAGGAGTGGGTTGGGGTCCTGGGGGTGAAGCAGGAATGTTGGGCTGTGTCTGCTCAGGACCCTCTCATCTGTTTCCTGGAATGATGTTCATCATTGCAGAGGGCAATGGAACATCTACACTTCCAAAATTGGCACTTGGCTTTAACAGCCTTTTAATTGAAGACAGTGAGTGCCTATGGGAAACATGTATCCGTTTATGTAAATGTGGAGTTGTGCAGGTGTGTGCAATAATTTCTGCCAAAAACCTAGGATACATCAGAAATTTCCCATTCTTTAGGGAATGATGCCTTAACATCCCCTGAAAAATCATGTTTGAAAAATTGAACTGTTGGCCAGTAGAAAAGCATACTAAGGCAGTGGCAATATTTGAAGAAAACTCAGACCAACCAGTTCTTTTGGGGCTTAAACATTGCTGAATAATATGCACAAGGTATTTCCATTTAGGAGAAAAGTGTGCCTTAAGAAAAGTAAAAGAATCAGCAGGACCCCTATAACCAATATTTTGAAGACCAAAATGTAAAGCTTGAAGGGATAGGTCGGTCATACTTGAGGCATCTTGAAGATGCAAGTGATGTCTGATGGATTCCTCAGTGATATTGATGACAGTTCCATCAATCTTGGATATGAGGGTAGGCACTCCATTGATGGTTTGAACAGATGCATGATTCCAAAACTGTTCAATATGGGAGATGTATATAGTAGGGTTTATGGATAAGGCATAATGGATATGGGAGTGCCTGAGGAAATCCATCATTGCATGAAACGGTTGAAGTTCAGCGTGTTTTAGGGTGTATGGGAGGCAGTTGTGTTCTTTTACGAACTCCATTGATGAAGAAACGATGGTTTAGGGTTTGAAAGAAGAATGTGTGATTCGTTCAGAGAGAAAGCAAGAGGCCGTGGAAGAAGAATTTGTAACTGGTAGTTACAACTGAACGAAATCGGGACCTTTAAAGGTTTCGAAAAGGTTGGGTCCCGCGCACACATTTGAAAAATTACCCAAATACCCTGCACACTTTGACAGATCAAGTGAAAATAACTAGCAGTCCGAGAAAATGAACTAGCAGCATGAGAAAATTCTCATGCTGTTAGTTTAAAAATAGGCAACTTTTCAATGAAACAGTGTCTCCCCCTTAAATAAGCATACTGAGTAGATAATAATGAAAACCAATTAATCCATATTTACCATACCAATATTTGATACTAGGAAAGTGAACCTTCCCACATCAAAAGGTTTTGTAAATAGATCAGCTAACTGATCATCTGTATGTATTTTGGTAACTTGGATTAACTTTTTTTCATTACAGTCTCTGATGAAGTGAAATCTGATTTCTATATGCTTGGTTTTTGGGAATTTCACTGGGTTTGGCACAATGCTGATTGCACTTGAATTGTCAATATAAATAGGAGTGGATAAGAAATTCATACCATAGTCTCTTAGTTGATTTTGAATCCACATTACCTGGGAGCAGCAGCTTGCAGCTGCTACGTATTCTGCTTCAGTGGATGATGTGGAGACAGTTGTTTGCTTTTTGCATTGCCAAGAGACAGTCTTGCTCCTAAGTATTGACATCCACCAGTTGTGGATTTCCTGTCAATGTTGCATCCACCATAGTCACTGTCAGAATAAGCAGTTAGTTCAAAAGGAGAGTCTTTAGGATACCATAGGCCTAAATGTGGTTGGCCTTTAAGATATCTAAAGATTCTCTTAACAGCAACCAAGTGAGAATCCTTTGGAGAGCATTGAAACCTATCACACACACAGACAGCAAACATAATATCAGGTCTGGAAGATGTTAGATACATGAGAGATCCTATAAGGGATCTGTATAGATGAATGTCCACATCTATGCCATCTTTGTCTGTATGGAGCTGTTTATGAGGATCCATTGGAGTGCTTGCAACCTTTGTGTCTGGATAGCCAAACTTTTCCAGTATGTCTTTGACATACTTTGATTGACTTATGAATAGACCAGTAGGCTTCTGTTTAACCTGCAGCCCTAGAAAGAATGTGAGTTCCCCCATTGAACTCATTTGAAACTTTTTGTGCATTAGGGCCTCAAACTCTTTGCACAAACCATCATTGGTTGAACCAAAGATGATGTCATCAACATAGATTTGGACAAGCAGAATCTCATCTTTGATAGACTTAGTGAAGAGTGTTTTGTCCAAAGTGCCTCTCTTGAATCCATTCTGTAGAAGATATGATGACAGAGTGTCATACCATGCTCTGGGGGCTTGGTGAAGACCATAGAGAGCCTTGTCTAGCTTGTACACTCTGTCTGGATACTTGTAGTCTTCAAAACCAGGAGGTTGACACACATATACTTCCTCTTCAATTGTCCCATACAGGAAAGCAGACTTGACATCCATTTGATACACTTTAAATCCTTTGAAGCTTGCATAGGCTAGAAATAGTCTGATGGCTTCAATTCTTGCTACTGGAGCAAATACATCATCATAATCAATGCCTTCTTCTTGAGTGTACCCTTATGCTACTAGTCTTGCTTTGTTCTTGATGACTATTCCTCTCTCATCCTTCTTGTTTCTGAACACCCATCTTGTACCAATTGCTCTCTTACCTTTAGGAAGATCCACCAGAGTCCATACATTCTGAATTTTGAACTGTAAAAGCTCTTCTTGCATGGCTTCAATCCAGGATGAATCTTTTAATGCTTCTGATGCCTTTTTGGGTTCTAGTTGAGACATGAAACAGGCATGTTCAAAAGCAGCTAGACTGAATTCAGGAACTGCTTGTTCAGCAGCAGCAGTCTCATTGTGAACCATTTTCCTTGTTTGAACAGGAGTGCTTGGATCACCCAGTATTTGATTGAGAGGGTGATACTTGTGAACCCTTAGTGTGGGCTCTCTCTCTGTTTGAAAAGAAGTTCCAAGATTTGTGTCATCTCCATCAGAACTAGTAAAAGGATCAGCTTCAGGAACAGCTTGACTTGAATCTGGGACTGTGTCCCTTTGTGTTGGAGCTGTTCTCTCAGGACTTGGGAGTGGCACTTCAGTATCTGGATGTGCATCATGTTGGGCATTCAGGACCCCTGGAGGATCACATGACAGAAGTGGTAGAGTGGTGTAATCATCCCAACTTGTTGAGTCTGCAGCAGTCTGAAACTTTGTGCCAACAGCTTGAGAAATTGTATTGGCAGCATGAGAATTTGTGTTAGCAGCTTCAACCCTGTATGCATCAGCTTCTGCAGTATACTCAACAAAGCTCAGAGAATGTGTTAGTGAATCTAAATCAAACAACCAATCAGGACCAGTGCCTTTGATATTAGCAGTATTTTCATTAAATTCAACATTGGCACTTTCTTCAATTGTTTTAGACACACTGTTGTATACTCTATAGGCTTAGCTTTGAGTTGAGTATCCTACAAAGAATCCTTCTTCAGCTTTACTTTCAAACTTTCCTAAGTGAGTCTTAGTGTGAAGAATAGTACATGGGCATCCAAAAGGCTTGAAGAAAGCAATTAGGGGACTTCTGTTATGGAATAACTCATAGGGAGTTTTCCCTTGTGATTGAACAACTTGAACCCTATTTAGAACATAACAGGCTGTATTAACAGCTTCTGCCCAGAAAGTCATTGGCAGATTTGAATCAGCTAACATTGTTCTAGCAGCCTCAATTAATGTTCTGTTCTTTCTTTCAGCTACACCGTTTTGTTGTGGTGTTCTTGGTGCACTATATTGTCTAGCAATGCCTTTGGACTCACAGAAACTGTTTAGAATGTGATTTTTAAATTCAGTTCCATTGTCTGATCTTATCACCTTAACTTTGGAATTTGATTGGTTTTCTATCTTAAGGATAAAAGACTTAACTAGCTCAGCAGTTTCATCTTTGGACCTCAGAAAGTAAACCCAAGTAAATCTGGTGAAATCATCAACAATGACTAAACAGTATGCCCTTTTATTCAAACTCAAAACAGAAGTTGGACCAAATAGATCCATATGTAGCAACTGAAGGACAGATAAGATTGAATTTACTTCTTTGGTCTTATGAGAAGTTTTGTGTTGCTTACCTTTAAGGCATGCTACGCAATGATCATCACAAATGAACTCCTTTTGTGGTAAGCCTCTTACCAGATTCTTTTTAACTAAAGCATTCATGGACTTGAAGTTCATGTGACACATCCTTCTATGCCAAAGAGCAGACTCATTTGATGATGCTTTGGATATTAAACAGCTTAAAGTATTTGATTTAGATAAGAGATCTGTGTCCAGGCAGTAAACATTGTCCTTTCTTGGTGTTCTTAGTAAAACAAGATTTTCAGGAACTTTGAAATCTTTTGAAAGAACAATGCACTCAGAATCTGTGAACAGAACAATGTTTTGGTTGTCACAGATTTGAGAGACACTTAATAAATTGTACTTAAGCTGTTCAACATACAAAACATCATGGAATGTCATGTTGCCTGCATTAACAGTACCTTTACCTGTAACCTTACCTCCTTTTGAGTTGCCTCCAAATGCAACAAAACCTCCATCAAAACCTTTGAAATTTGACAAGCATTCAGAGTTGCCTGTCATGTGCCTAGAGCATCCACTGTCCAGATGCCATCTTGTTCTATGAGGAGACCTGTGGTTGCCCTGCACAAATAACAGCTTAGTTAGTAGAGGAGTAAACCCAAACCAAATTGGTTTTGGGTTGGCCTTGTACATTGACATAACTAAATATTGTTTTTGACTTCTTATATTTAGTGAGATCTACTGATGGAGTCTTTCGAGAGTATTTGGTGATTATATGAGGTATCCAACTATTTTGATTATCTTTTCTTTTAACAGTCTCAGATGGTTCACTAGCAGCTCCAGATTGATGCTCAGCAGTTTGAGCTGTGTTTGTAGTGCTAACAGTTTCAGTTTTTGCACTAACAGCATCAGATTTTGACTTAGCAGTCTGATCTTTTGCATTAGCAGTTTGAGCATCAGATTTGTCCTTGACACACCATATTTGTTTAAAACTTGATTTAGGCTTTGCCAAAACTTGTTTTTGATGTGTGGACTGTTTTTTATTAACTTTGGAAAACCTGTGATCAACTGTTTTCTTTGGAACTGCTGTGGAATGTTTCACTTTTGAGTGCTTTGCCTGAATAAGATTTGATTTTGTGTGATGCACAGTCTGTTTTGCAACAGCTGGTTTGTAAAAACAATCTTTGGCTAAGTGATTCTTCCTTCCACAGTGAAAACATCTTTTGACAGTTTGAATTGGAAAACCAGACTTTTCTGCCAATTTCTGGTTCTTGTTTCTCTGATTTCCTCTTACCTGCTGTTGTTTAGGAAACTTTTGAACACCATGCTTTTGGCATGTGCAGACAGAAACAGTTTTACCTCTTTTATTTCCTTTTGATGAAGATGCAGTGTTACAGTTAGAATGTACAGAAACTTGTGGAGTAGCATTGCATACACTCATCTTCTCTTTTCCTTTCTTACTGGGGGCTTAGACCTCTATGGGTGCACTCATTGTGTCACAGTCTCTATTTTGACTCTCATCTTCCTTTAATTCAGGAATGTTATCAAGGATAGGATCTACAATAGTCATAGACTCATCTAGTGGTTCATTGACAAGTCTATCAGCAACCTCACTCATTGGATGAATGTACTTGTTATTGTATGGAGGTGGAGTAGCTCTGTATCCTATTCCTTCTTTGGGATTGACCTGAGATTTCACTCTATCTTTAAATTGGACTTCCATTAGGTGTTCCAGCTTTTGATTTGCTAACTTGAAGTTTCCTAGATCTATGTTAACAGATTCTAGTTTCTTATTAGCCTCAAACACCTTTTGTTCAGTCTCTTCTACCTTTTTATTCAGAGATTCTATTTTCTTATTTAGCTCCTTTTTCTCCCACTCATGATAGGTTCTATCATACCCCATTTGAATCTCATTATCCTTATAATCATTGATCTGTTTTTCCAGATCTTCTATGGCTTGCATGTATTCATATCTCCTTTCTTCCATCTTAGCTAGAGTTTTGCACATGCTCTCATTATGATCTCTGTACTTTTTAACCATATTTTTGCATGATTGAGAGCAGAGTTTAGAATTTACCTCAGAGAGTAGTTCAGTGGAGGAGACATTTGATTTTTCTGCCATAAGTGCTTGATTTTGAAACTCTTCCTCTGTCTGATCACTCCAGTCAAACACATTGTCTTCTTGAGAGACAAGTGCTGTTGATGATGATGTTTGAATGGGTTGTGAAGTCCTTGATGGCTGTTGACCTTGAGATCTACATTCTCTGGCAAAGTGACCAAGCTTATGGCATTTATAGCATTCCACTTTTTATTTATCAAAAGATGGTTTGCCTTCTGTCTTGGCTTGAAAGTTGGTCCTACCAGTTTTTTTCAGAAATCTTTTGGCCCTCATGGTCAACATTGCATGCTGCCACTTTAAATCCATCTCTTCAAGATCATCTGGATGAATTTGTTCCAAGTCTTCAACATTTAGAGCAAATAATCCATCATTGGCAACAAAAGCCTCATAGTGAGTTTCAGCAGAGTTGCCATCACCACCTGAGAAAGAATCAGAGTTATTAGATTTTTCAGAAGACAGAAGAGCAGTATTGTGATTATAAGAAAAGGATTTCTTTTTAGCATCAATCTCAGTCTCAAACACTCTTAAACTGTTATACAGATCATCCAATTCTATCTCATCAAGAGTGTCTTTTGTTCTCCATTGTGCAGCATAGACTGTCCATTCTTCTCCAAGAGATCTGAGAAACTTTCTGTTGACTTCATCTTGATCCAGATTGACCTTTGCACTTTCAATTTCACTTATCAGTTTGTTGAACCTATCAAAGATTTGAGTAAGGTTTTCATTCTTGCCACCAGAAAAGTTTTCATACTGCTGTTTCAAGAGGTCCTTTTGGTTTCTCTTGGTACTGGCATTACCAGCAAACCTCTTCTCTAAGGCATTCCAAAGAGAATGAGCAGTATAAAACTTTTTAAACTGATGTTGATAAGCATTAGGAATGGCTATTTGTAAAAGTGTAAGTGCTTTCACTTCATTCATTCTAGCCTTCCTTTCAAGTTCAGTTTTTGGAGGAGTTTTGACTGGTTTTCCTCATCATCAAGTTCTGGATCAACTACAGGAGAAATTCAACAGCTTCCCATATGGCATAATCAATGAATTGAATATGCTGTTGAATCCTGAGTTTCCACATCTCAAACTCAGTGGGCTTGAGCATAGGCACTTTGAGTCCTTGCCCAGATCCACTGCTGCTATTTTCAAATTCCATTGCAAAACAATTAAAAATTTAAAAGAAAGTTTTTGACTTTGAAAAACAAAGAGTAACCTGGTTTGAAAAACCTGATTTGAACAACCTGGTTTGACAAACCTGTCTCTGATACCACTTGTCAGGATCTAAATATGAATTACCAAGACTAACTGATTTGAATTTATCAGAGTATAAATCAATAATCTTGCTTTGAATCAAAGTTTAATCAAGAAGTTTGCGGAATAACACTTAATTATTTTATCAAAAACTTTCAGAATCAATAATGAATAAACACACAAGAATTAATCAAGACTGTTTGTATTGTTGAATTCAACGATTACAATCACCTCTAATCTGTTTGATTAGACGAAGAACACAGACTGTTCGTAGGGTTTTACAACCTTAGAGGCTTATGAAAACTTAATCAACAAAGCAATTACAGACTCAAAATATGCAGGAAAAACCCTATATGATAGAAAGACATATTCTATGTAATTATATTGCTTCTTGATATGTTTCCTTGACGAATAATGACTTCTCTGATAGTAGATATGCTGGAATCTTCACGTAGATATCGTTTCCTGAAAATCAGCACTTTCTATTTCTGAAACTGTTGAACAGCTTGAATCTCTTGACAGCATGAGCAGAGCAGCTTGAGTTGTTTTGCTCTGGCAGCTTGAACTTTTACACTAGCAGCTCGAGTTTCTTCAACTAGCAGCATGAACTTTGTATTTACATTTAAAAAACTACTAACAGTCTGAGAAGTCTAACTAACAGCTTGAATATACTTAAACTATTTCCCAACAAAAAGTCTAGGGGCCATTTATGGCAATGCTTCAAAGTTAATTAAATGAGGCTATGCATAGCTCCTAGGGTTTACAAACCTTGTACACGGTTGAAATTGAATACTATACAGCAGCCGCCATTTGCAAATATTCTCTCAATATTATTATTGTCTTCTTCATCATTTCCTAATTATTGAGATTGATTCTTCTTGGGTTTTGATAAAGAAACATAAAGGTGCTGATTTATAAAGGGAATACAATATAACAATTGGTATCAGAGCTAAAAAGGTGGATTTCAACTTGCATCAAACCGGATTCTGATGGGTTTCCATGGTCTTCATCGAGTTCTTCCATTTTCCATCGGTTAGATCCATTTTAACTTCTGTTTTCTGTCTTTTTTTTGTTATTCTTGTCATATAATCACCACAATATCATCCTATACTGATTTCGAGCTTATTAAGTTCCATCTTTCCATCAAAATCCTCCACAATCGGTAGTTTTTAAAAGTTTCAAAAATATGGGTTTTAGTGGGTTTTTGCTTGTTTTTTACTGAATTTTAAGTGTTTTGGTATAATTTAAAACCTCAAAAGTGTTTAAAGTAGTTTCCCAATCATTAAGAAACAATTTTAGGCCTTAAATCTCCTAAAATCGACATCTGAACTGTTCTGCCTTAGAAAATCTGTTTAAACCTGCTGCAATTTCGACCCATAACTGTAGCATTTCGAAACCATCTAAGTTCCCAATTCGGACCAATTTCGGACCATAGTCAACCCTAGTTCGGGCCTCTTTCGGTCCACTTCGGACCAAAATTAGGTGTATTTCGGACCATCCCCGTGCCTGTTTCGGACCCTAATTCGGTCCCATCCGAACTTCGGACCATCCGAAGTTCAGATCAGGCATTTACATTTTCATCATTTGACTTGTGCTTTTTAATTTCAACTCTCACTTCGGACCTTATCCATTTCGGACCAACCAAATCCGGACAATCCGAATTCGGTCCCCTTCCTGGACAATTCCCTAAGTGCTGGTCCGAATTAGTCACTGTTCACTCGAACTCGGACAATCATCCGAATTCGGTTCCATCACCCTTCCGAACTAAACACTGTTCATCCGAATTCGGTTCATCAGGCTTTATTCATCCGAACTAGGTCCCTGCCCTTACCAATCCTTGTGTCCATCCGAATTCGGCCCTCGTCCGAACTGCTAACCATCCGAATTCGGCCTTGTCCGGACTGCTTCTCATCCGAACCCAAGGTTCATTCGAATTCGGTCCCAGTCCGAATTACTGTTCATCCGAATCAGAACACCTCCAGAATTAGTACCATCCAGTGTACTATTCTTCCGCAGTCCAACCCATCCGTTTCAAGTTTCCACCTTTAAGATCTTATTTTTCAATCAGCACCCTACTCATGTCTCGTGAAGCTCTCGTACTCGGATCTGAGAACAGACCACCTGTTCTCTATCCTGACGAGTGTGAACAATGGAAATCCTGGTTCCTCAAATTTGTTGGAATGCAGTGCTTGGAAACCTAATGCTTCAGTCCATCTCTGAAGGTTCCGTGATCTACTATTGGGAAATCGCAGCCAGACCCGAGGCTGACCCCCTGTTCTCGCATCAAAGGTTGAAAGAGACCCAGCTAACGACGCCGAGCGTGACAGGCAGCATGCCGATAAGAGGGCGGAATTTTTGATCTATCAGGCCCTCCCCACTGATATCTTGGTTGGAGTAGACAGCAAAATGTCTGCAAAAGAAATGTGGGACGAATTAGAAGTGCAAATGCTGGGGGCAGATCTCGATGATCGTGCCAAAATAGAGGAAGCGAAGGCAAAGTTCACAGAATTCCATGCGAAAGACGGGGAGTCCTTACAGGCTACGTTTACAAGGTTCTGTGCAGTACTGAATGAGCTAAACAAATTGCACATTAAAGAGGACAAGGATGACATAAACATCCAGTTCTTCTCAGCCTTAGCCCCCGAGTGGCAGATTGCTTGCCGGGCCACACGACGGGTTCTGAATATTCCTGAGGTTTCGATCAATGTCGTCTTCAAAAAACTGAAAAAGTATCAATGGGATGTGGATCACCAAAAACAGTTGGCAAATCAACTCGCATCTCTGCTGCTATCTGCTAACACTGGCGTCAAGCATAATAATTCCCTAGCCTTGATCACTAACAGCAATATTCCCACTCCATCCTTCACACAAGGTTCATCGTCATCACAGTACAGGTATGCTTCTCCTCCACGTGAGGTAATTGATGAGAAAGAGGCCACTATTCAGGAACAAATAGCCTTGTGGACCAATCGTCTCCAACAACAACGATTTTCCAACAAGACTAACAATCAACTCCGTTATAACACTGGTCCGCGGAGGTACTCAGATGACCGACGGGATGAACGACGCGATGATTATCGTCGGGATGATTATCGAAGAGACTACAGGGATGAGCGAAGGTATGACGATAGACGCGACTATCGAGATGATCGCCGTTATGAAAGGCGAGACGATAGGCGTGATGATCGCCAGGATGACAGAAGAGAATATGATCGAAGGGACGATCGTCGGGATGATCGTAGGTACGACCGCAGAGATGATAGGAGAGAGAATGACCGTAGGGATAGAAGAAGGGACGGAAGCCGAGAACGTCGCCGCGCCGACAAGAGGCCGGTTGAAAGAAGGGAAGAGAGGCCGCGAGCCGAAGAAGCAAAAGGCGCCGAGGAGCGTCTCTGTTACAAATGTGGGAAACCGGGCCACTTTGCTCGGGAGTGCAACAATAAGTTTGACAGAGACGTCGGCTACTACAAGAGGAAGTTAGAGGCCGTGAAGAAAAGAACCGACGCAATGGCCCTCGTCGCCCAGGAAGATTACTGGGATGCTGAAGATACCGACGAGGAAGATGATAAGGGCATGAATTGCTATATGGTTGATCGTCTAGGGTTGGATCACTGTGTCATTTCCACTGCTTCAATTTCAGACCATGCTACTGAGGGGGAGACAATGAAAAATCCACTAGCATGTCTGATGGCTACAACTGACGATCCCGAATGCTCATCATCCGGTTCAGAGACAAATGAGGTATATTCCTGTTACATTCAAGAGCATGTAAGTAATTTATCTGTAAATAATGAATGTACATTGCACACACATATTCTTGATCTACAAGCTAGGTTAAATGCTGAAACTGCAAAGTGTGTACATGATGAACATCTAGCTTAAACTTTGAAAGAGTCATCTGAATTATATCAATCAAAGTGGTTAACTAATCACAATGTTATAAAACAGATGTTAATCGAAAAAGTAGATGTTCAGGACAAGAATATATATCTTGAATCTTGTATGGATAGGTTATCGAATGAAAAACTCTCATTAAAAGAAGAAAAATCCGTACTTTCAAAACAATGAGAGACAGTAAATATGGAAAATATAGACAGTTTAGAAAAATATAAAATGATTGAAGAATACAGGATAAGTTTGTACTCACGAATAAAGACCCTTGACGATGCATTTTTAAAAAGGGGTCAAACAGAACAAACTATTCACTTAAATCAGCCCAAAGAAACTAGGTTTTACCATTCTAAACAAGGAATCGGTTTTAAAAATCCTAAATATTTGGAAAAGGCCTAAAAAGTTTTACCTTTATTTTTATGACATGAACTATATGGGAGCTGGGCTTAAATATTTCTTTTTTGAGTCATCAAAAGAAGTTTTAAACCAAGAGAATGAGAAACATGTTGAACGTAAAAAAAAAAAAGAAATTTCTTTTCAATATGAAGAACTTAACGAGAGTTATCCATCTAGAGTACCCACTTTAGAGGAAGACTACTTGTCAAATTATTCAGAAGCTGAATTGAAAACAGAAACTGTAAAACCAATTCCTCAACTTTATATTCCTTCAAAAGTTCTTCAACATCAAATTAATGTTTTAGAAAAGGAATTGAAGTCGTCTCAAAAGAAAGCACTTGATCTTCAAGATGCTCTTCTTAAGAGTGAAGAAAAATTGGTAAATCAAACTTTTAACAATCTGTGGAATTAACTATCTACAGAGAAAATTTTGACATGGTTTCTCAAAAGTTGAAGGATTTTTCAAAAGAACAAACAGTTTCTCATTCCACCAAAATCCCATATGTGTCATCAAACAAAGGTAAGGCTAAAGCTGAAACTTCTTCTTTCATTTATAAAGGTGATTACTCAAAACCGTTTAAAAATGAGGTTTCTAAAAAGTCTCAGATCCAATCCAAGTCTTTTAAGAAACCCACACACCAACAAAAAGAAAATTCTGTCAAGTCTAAATCTTCCATGCATACTGAGTCTAATCATTTTGTTTCTACAGATTATGTAAGAAGAGTTCCTAAAACTACCATGCTGGATTTTTCAAGTTTTTTGTGAAGAAGGCTATAATGCCAAGTGAATTTGTTACTAGAGATAGGATGTCTGTAATATCTTAAAACAATGTGTGTAACAATGTGTGTAACAATGTATCGAATTCTGTTGCTTGTTTAAAGTACTCTTTCAGTGAATTATTTAATCTTTGTCCAACTCGTTATAGACGACAGGTTCCTGAAATGAATGCTTTCGTGCCATACCCTGTTAAAAGAATTCGAAAAAAGAAAATAAAAAATATTGCATCATCAGCCACAAATAAAATTGAGACTTGTCCGTTGCCGAGGCCCAAAACCAAATCAAAGGTCAAAAAGGTCTCAAAAAGTCAAAAACCAAAGGCAATTTTATCGCCTAAGGTTCCAAAGCCCAATAAATCCAATCTTCAACGGATTCCAAAGGGCTGTGCATCCGAACCACACATAAATGATAAATGGGTTCCTCATACTGCAAATGTGCCATATACATCTGGAACTCTGTTGGTACATCCCGTGTGACGATAGCAGTCTAAGTTGTCTTACATTGTGATTTATCATATGTTTGGTATATATATATTATGTATGATTGATGTTTATCAGTGTTTGTATGTTTGAACTTGATGTAACGTATTACAAGAAGTTCAAACATAAAGCTCAAAGATAAAATCAGTCATAAGGTAATATCATAAGTTTCAAACACTTAGTTGTTTATGTAAAAGGCTAGATTCGAATTATATATGGGTTGACATTCGAATCTGTGATAGATTCGAATGTAACCATAGATTCGAAAATAGGCTAGATTCGAGGTTGGCCCACAACAGACTCGAATCAGGGTCTATAATTAGGGATAGACTCGAATGATTAGTAGACTTTTTGCAGAATTCGTGAGGAATTAAGCAAGAGGCGATCTCGAGTTTATCAGCTAGGTGAGTGCCGTTTCGGAGAGAATTAGTACGTAGGATCGTTCGTGTGTCGTTCGTTCAGCGTCTAATAGTCTCCGTGTTCCGTTGGTTGAGAGTTGTCCGTCTAACCGTCAACGAGGATTCCGCACTCGTTCACGGATCCGCGTCTAGATAGATCTTGCAGTCGTAGACCTTACAAGTGGTATCAGAGACTACGGAGTGTTCTTGGTGTTCTTCGTGTTCATCAGATACATTCTAGGTTTCTTGACGCTAGTTGGACGGTTTTGCTCTCAAAAACGTGTTTTTGAGCTTAGCAAATTCATATTCGGGAAACACTTTGTCGTTTTTCACGTTTTTGGTCGAAATCATTATTTTTCATTTGAAAAATAGTGGTTTAATCTGTAAAACGTCAAAAAATCAACGTGTTAGCCGTTTTTCGAGTTTGCGGCGCTCGAATCTATAGGGGTAATTAGGGTTTCACTCTAGTCTCGAGTCTAACCTAAATACGCTCCTTTCGAGTCAATTTCAGAGAGTTTCGAGTCTACCTTGTTTCGAATCTGTTACTTCATTCGAATTGGATCTCGAGTCTATATTGTTTCGAGTTTGTTTCGAGTTTGTTACTGTTTCGATTCTGTGCTTCGAATCTGCTGACATTCGACTCTGCTGTGCCTTCGATTCTAAGGGTCTTCGAATCTAAGTCCTTCGAATCTGACATAACTTCGAATCTAAGGAGTTGTTCGAATCTGACATTATTTCGAATCTAATTGACTTTTAAGACTTAATCGAATTTAATTTCAAAAGATTTAATATTAATTAGTTTCGAATCTATCTAGATTCGAATAAGTTAATCTAAATCAGTTTCGAATTAAATTAATTAAGTTCAAATTCAATTTCTTTCAGAAAAGATGTCAAATCTTCAGAAATTCCTTGAGATGGATCACGAAGTTGGGAAGGCAAATGCACCACCAAAACTGATGAAAGTTGAGGATTATTACTGGTGGAAGGACAGATTTACGGATTTTGTACGATTCAACGATATGCGCATGTGGGTGTGCATAGATGAAGGGTACATTCCACCAGTATCTGAAGTTGAAGGCCGTCAAAAGGTCTTGTCATATCAGATGATGAAAGAGGATGACAAGAAACTATTTGAAGCTGAAAACAAGGCTTTCTCCATTATCCGTATGGCTTTACCTCAAGATATCTTACACACATTTCGGACTCAAAGGACGTTGAAGGAACTTTGGGAGTCTCTCCAGAAAAGGTGTGAAGGTAATCCACGGGTGCGTAGAAAGCGTACAGAGCTGTTGACTCAACAGTTTGCGATTTTCAAGGCTATTAAGGATGAGCAGTTGGATGATATTATCACAAGGTTCTATCATCTGATAACTGAACTTGAAAGTCATGGAATTGAGTATTCGGACACCGACAAGAACAACAAGCTTCTTGATGCCCTACCAGCCAAATGGGCTATGTACGTGGCAATGATTAAGCTTAATGAGGACAAGTATTATGCTCAATCACTTGATGATATTGTGGGAACGTTGAGGGCATATCACTTCAAGATGATTAAGGCTGAGACTGATTACGAGCAAGTCCAGAATCCGGCTATGTGTTTTGGAAAGACATCTAAATCATCAGTGACAGCTGAACCAAAGAGTGCTACAGCGTTTTTCACCGGAGAAACGTCATCGCCACCAGAGTCCGAAGACTCACTGAATCGCGCGTTCTTAGGGTTAGGAAGATCGGAAGAACCGCAACCTCAAGTCCAACAGGCACCGACAAGTCAGAGCTATTCGAAGATGCCGATGAGCGCAAAGTCCGCAGAAGAACATTTGAATCTGCTTGCTTCCTTTGTGGCAGCTTATGGAAATTGTGTTCAAGGGAAAATCAATGACCCAGTTCTATGGGATGAAGATTACGATCAGGTCGACCCTGATGACTTAGAGGAAATGGATCTTAAGTGGCAACTGGCCATGGTGACCCAGAGGGTTAAAAGATTCATTAAGCGAACTGGGAGGAATCTGCAAATGAACAACAAAGGGATAGGATTTGATAAGTCTAAGGTCAAATGCTACAACTGTCAGGGATTGGGACACTTCGCCAGGGAGTGTCAAAGACCAAAGGTAGAGACATACCAAGGACAGAGTCAGCATCAAGGACAGTACCAAAATCAGTCCCAACAGAGATACCTTCCGAGTTCTTCATCTGGTCACGCCAATCTAGCAGGTCTCATATCCAATGTCACTTCTGACAGACAGCTAGATGGTTCCTATGACTGGAGTTCACATCCTGAGTCCAATGCTAGAGCTTTCATGGCTGAAGTTACGGAGAATGGTTGTGAAGAAGACGAGCAGACCACAAGGGACAGCAGTCCGATGTGGGTAGAGAAAGCGAATGATCAGACCGTGCTGGAGTTTGCTGCTCAGATGGCCAACGTGGAATCTGATAACTCTAAGGTTAGTCTTTCTTATTCTCTATTTCAAGAATTATGTGCTTTGTGTGCTACTTCTAATGATAGGTTAAATCTAGTCTTAGAATCACATAAAATCATATCTGCTCAAAATGAAAATTTAAAAATTGAAGACGCTAGCCTAAATGATATAAAACAAGATTTAAAAGAAAAGCTTAAGGCTGATGCTCAAGACGTAATAGTTCTAAAAGACAAACTGAGTGAGCAGTGTGTTAGGATAGAGCTTATGTATGAGCACGTAGAGGCCTTGACCAAAAGTCTGAAAGACAAGGACATAGAGCTAGCCGAGACCAAGGTTAAGGTAGCAGAGGCAAATAGCAAGCTGGAAAAGTTTAGGAATTCGAGCCTAAACCTAGGAAAAGTCTTAGATGCCCAAAGACAGTCTAAGAAGCCTGTAGGTCTAGGTTTTCACGAAATTCCTCCACCTTTCAATGCAAATTATGTGCCTCAGCCTCAGGAGAAAACTGACAACTCAGTAGACTTAGAGGACCTACCTGAACCGACACCTGAGCCTACAGTTGAAAATACACCTAAGGTGACTGACTCAACCGTCAAGGTCAAGAAAGTGAAATTTGTGTCTTCCTCCAGTGAAACACCTGCAGGAAAACAGAAAATTTCATGGGCTGACCAGGTCGAAGAGACAGACACTGTAGATGTACCAAAGGATGTAGACACTAGTGAGACACCTAGATCTAAGGGACCAACCAAAAAGTCCATGGATAAGATGTCTTGCTTTAGATGTCACGAGAAAGGGCATGTTGCTTCTCACTGTCCAAATAGGAAAGCAGATGTTACCCCTAAGACAGTGAACCCAACACCTGTTAAGCCCTCACCAAGTGTGGCGAGCACGAGTAGTTCTCAGAGTACCGAGAAAACTGTGCAGGCCGCACCAAAACCTGTTGTGAAACAAACACCGGTTAAGGTTGGACCAAAAGAAGTGGTTAGGACAAATTCACCGAATCGTGTCATTAATCAATCTAGGTCAGCACCTCAACAAGTCTATAGGAGCACCACACCTAGCAGGTCACACACTCCAGTTAGGTCACATACTCCCGTTAGACATTATGTTCCGGTAAGAGCTCAGGGATCACAGTCTGAAATGCAGTATAATAAGAGTTATTCTAGAGCACCACAACAAATGCCTACTCAAAGGCAAAGAGTGAATCTAAATCACTCGGCACCACAACAGAATTCAGTTCAAAGGCCCAAGTCACCTGAAAGGCGAGATGGGTACTTGAAAGAGTTCACGTATGTGGACGAGAATGGTATTACCAAGTCAGTCATGGCTTGGTTCCCCGTGTAACTAACTATTTTCTTTGGGTTCCCCGTGATAACTAACTATTTTCTTCATGGCGGAGATAACTACCGGTCCAAACAACAAGTGGTCGTCGACAGTGGTTGCTCAGGCACATGACGGGGGACAGAAGTCTTCTCAAAGACTTCCAAGGGGGGGTAATTGGTGGTAGTGGTAATAGGGGATTGTATCATTCGCGTGGGGGTAACAAGGGTGGCAATATCACTGGATGGAACTGGAGAAGTCACTAATGGGACGATTACATTGGATCACGTTTATCACGTTGATAAACTGGTTCATAATCTCATTAGTGTATCTCAAATCTGTGATAAGAAGAACTCGGTGTTATTTACTGACACTGAGGCGTTAGTGCTAAAGCCGGGATTCAAGATACCTGAAGATTGGATATTGATGCGGGCTCCAAGGAAGAATGACTTGTACATGCTCGACATGAACAAGCCAGATAATTCGATGGGTCCGATCTGCTTACTATCAAAAGCTTCGGAGACGGAATCGGTTTTGTGGCCCAGACGCATGGCTCACTTCACCTAAGGAAAATGAACACTACATAACGAAAGAATGGTTTGGTGTGCCAAGGTTGTGCCTTGAAGAGCTTTCATTTTGAAGTACACGTGTCTACCGTGCAT